>JAQFZC010005791.1:0-13544 GCA_034695205.1 Dicyrtoma fusca
TGCTGCCCTCCAAGGTGATCACCGTTAACGCAGCACAGTTCGACACACAAAAAGTCAAGGCAAATACAATAGTTCACTAGTGCGCCCACCGACGTGTGTGTTGTTCACGTAGAAATCCACGTTTATACTAATAATTAATGTAATTATCCTGCTTTTAATTACGTCTGTGTATTAGTACCGCGCGAAAGAGAATTGTTTTCTTGAAAGACCTCACGGTACAGTTGACATGAGTGACTACCGGATTTTTTGTTGACGAGGTAAGTAATTATCTAACATGCATTTGACTACAGATGGCAGAAGGGGGCGAGGGCTGGCCGTCACAGAAATTGGATCGAGCTTCACAGACATCACTCGCGCATAGAATAATTGACAAGTTTGAGAATCAGAACGGCGGCGCCACCCCCCGGGCTATACAAAACATCCAATGTGCCCTTCGAAACGTCGAAAACCCCTCTAGAAACTCTGAGGCAGCAGACGACAATTTAGCAGTTCTTATAGCCAGAAACAGAGAAGGACTCGACTACTTGCAACAAGCCAACATCGCTTTAGAACCGGTGAGCCAACCCGTTCATAAAATACTTAATTAATTTTAGCATTACACGAACCCAGGATTTAAGCGAAGACACGAGGAGTGGTTTATTGTCTTTTATAGAATCATCATTTATAGATTAGAGGGTTTAACCTCATTTTCGTTGCTCCACCTGTCGCCAATTACATTGGTTGGAAACAGACTGAACCAAGTCCGAAAATCTGAGCATGCAGTGTAAAAAGTAGAAATGATTTTTATGTTTAATATGTTCCAAGTAAAAGAGTAAAGTTTTGAATGCTCCTTCATTTTGAAGGAAGTATAGAAGTACTTATACATACAAGGCTGTCGAAATTATGGTTGTCGAATTCGTGACAAGGATCTGTTTCGCGCGGATACAAAGCACGATAACGTGGATGTCAGCAAAGGCTGAATTAATTACTAAATGTAGGTATATATATATAATAATAATTAATTACTAATGTAGTGACCGGTTGAAATTTAATTTTGACAGTTTTCGGTTTTCTTGGACATGTTATTTAATATGAATGTAGCCCTGTGGCCAGAGCCAACAGGATCCAATTCTGAATTTCAATTTTTGTATGTAGCCTTCTCTGAATGATGTTGATTGTGCACATTTTTAATTTTCAAAAACCCCTCCCCCCCCCTCCCCAATACGCAGTAGGAGTATACTGATTTTTATAGTCGATGAAAAATCAAAACAAGCTTCATTTGTTATATAGAGAAAGACGAACTTTATTAACAAAACAAAGCCATCACTGTCCTCCATCGAGGATAGCCCAACAGACTTAGTATACGAATCAGAATTTATTTAACAATAGTTTGTAAAGACAGACCGAGTCAGACCTCCTTGATTGATGGAAGTTCAGTCTACCCGCCAGTATCTGGCAGAGTTTTAAATAAATCGAGACAGAGGCATAAAGAGTTTGGAGCGGGAGTGGGTCACAACGTCATACATAGCAAAGTGGAAGGCCGGCCAGTTTGCATGTAATCTAGTCATAAATATTCATCGAAGCCGTCGTAGTTGTGATAAGACTCGGCGGTGGAAATGTTATAATACTGTTCATAGAGAGTGGGAAAGATCCAGACAAAGGATTTTGTCATCGTCATTGCATGAGTTTCTGGGTCAAGTTATAAATAGTTGAGTGGGAATTGAGATGAAAGAAGTGATTAGAGAGATAAAGTGCTGATTGGAAGATATCCCCTCTGAGAGGCGGAGAGATAAGGACGGCGGTGTGGAGAAGAGTGGGGGCCGCACTGATTGTCCTCAGTTGATTCTATAATTCCGAGGAGATCAGACACAAGTTTTTCTTCTCTACAGAGCACGGCTCAATTTACCCAAGTCATTTCCCCACTCTTTATTTCTTATTTCTTTAGTAATTTATTTTTTACTAATTTTCCTAGTTTGTAAGTTTTGTGTTTAATAATTATTTATTATTTTGAGGAGGACGGCGAATCTTAAATGCTAACTGGGCTTTAGTAGTCTTGTATATAGTTGGGTGGAGGAGTTTTGTGTGTGCGAATAAAGTTAAGAATAAGTTTCGCAGAGATTGGACAGAGACAGCATTAACCCTTTTATTACAGCGCTAGTGGGTAGTCCCCGGGGACGAGTCCGCGACTCGTCGCAGTGGAACGCATACTCCTGACTTCTAGTGAGGGAAGGGTTAAGACCGTGAGTGAGGCGGAATCGTGGTCATCGAGTAAGATTCAAGAGACAGTAAGTGGTGAGGGAATGGTTACAGCTAAAGAAGCAGCGTCAGACCCAAGCTAGTGCAGCATCGACACTCGTGAGTCCGAGTGAGGATAGGGTTGAGTGCGGAGGCGCTGAAGCGTCGGACGCGTCGGAGGCACTAAGTGGTGGAGAGACGGATAGGAGTGAGGACAGGGTTGAGGACCGAAACGACGCCGCTGCGCCGTCTAGCATTCTTGGTTCTGCAGAAGGTTTGTCGGGATTCCCAAGCATCTGCATCGAGTTCATTCTCATCTTCGTGTTGAGAAGAAGTTCATAAACTCAGTATGAAATAAACTGGAGGATCTGCAAGTGTATGCCGACCCTGTGAAGTAAGTGATCGAGTGGACTCGCCATGTCCCAGGTGGGCGAGGTGGGACGTTAAAGGAGAAGTCATGGATCACCCACACAGGAGATGCAACGACCTTTGAGTTTTGGCGAAATACTGTTTACAAGTTTATGTTTGTAAAAACCTAAATTGTTTAAACTCTTCATTGTAAAATTAGCATCAATAGGATTAATTGATCGGCTGCTAACTTGCAACAGTAGGCGAATTGGTGAGCAGTCAACTTGTATAGTTGGCAAGATGGAAATAGGCAAGTTGTCAGTTTGGTAATTTGGTCCGTTGTCACGATTAAAGTAGGCGAGCTGGAGGTTGGCAAGTAGTCCATTGGCGATTTGTCAATAGGCGATTAGGCCGGTTCCCTTTCTTACTGCAGGCGAAGTAGCGAGAAAGGCTGAAAGATCAATGCAGATATTTTCTGATTGTATTAAATGTAGGGGCGGGTGGAGATCACGATGCATTGCATTAATGCTGTCGTCGTTAGCGTTGCGAGTGGCCCATGGCGTTAAACTATTTTTTTTATTTATGTATATACTGAGGTCTACGCTTCAGTTACGTGTTTTCATTTTTTTAGTGGATTGCATTTGTTCAAACTTCAGATCTTTAATCGAAAACATTTTGAAAGCTACACACAGAGAAATGATTCGAATTCGGTTTGCTGTGCGTTTCTGCAAATTTATATTTGCAGTAAAAACGTCAATTTGTGCCGTATATCATTGCAAAATTTGCTGGAAGGTATGGCAAATATTGTTTTGCTACATTACTTGCAAATACTGCGTTCCCTGATTCGCATGTACCTTTATCCATAGCAATTCATCATACCGTAGATCCGTCAAAATTTACAGGTTCCACATCCAAATACTTTTGACGTCTAGTTCTGCTAAAAAATGTTTGCTATAGCCTCTGTAAATTTTGATCTTAGAACCTTATATTTCTATAGTAACCAGCCTTACTGACAGTTAGTATTGTTTTTAATGGAAACAATGCGAAAAGCTAAACAAATCATTCCGTACTTCCTCAGTTCCTCAGTCAATCTTCGAATTCAGTCCAGGATGCACCAGAATGAATTTAAAGTCCCGCACTTAATATTTTCATTTTCTCTCTTAACTAGCTAGTGTCGTCAATTTTTGTCCTAAATACATTACTGAGCCGTGACTAAAAATTTAGTAATAAAATAATAATTAATTGTACCAATATATAAACAATATCAAATCAACCATTATCTTCCTTTACATTTTAACTAGCTTTAACATTTTAATAAAGACTAAAGTTTGTGCTCATTCTTGCTCCTGCAGCCGTCTATCGTGCTGCAAGTTTGCAATTTGTTTTATTACAAAAGTTGGTACTTGTTGCTCCAAATTGTTTTTTGGTTTTAAAATAAATAAAACGGAAAACCAGTTTGTTGTCGCAAGACTTGCAGCCTACATGTAGTTTGGACTCTGTTGTGGTTTGTGGTGCTAATACTACATGAAAAAGTCCGTTCCCGTGGAGTTCGTGTCAGAGTGTAAACAGTTATTTTATAAAACGTAGGTACATTAATAATTAATACGATTTACTTAAAGGAGCCCACATTGAATGATTCATAAAATACGATACAAGCTTTCTAACCTAACCTATTATGTTAATTTGATAAGAATTCTTGCGCACTTATTTACTGTACTCCAATAAATAGCATTTAATTCAACTAAGATATATATAGTTTTTTTAAGTTTCGATTGACAAATTAAATCATTAAAAGTAATTTCCAGCATTGCTGCTTGTATTCCTGTAATTTATTCACGATATGATGCATTTATTTATACGTACATACCTTATAATTTATTATGCACTTTTTACTACCAAAATTAGTTCCTGGTTTCCATTGGCAACTGCAAAATATTTTGTTAAGTAAATTGTATGCAGTATTGTAGTTTGGTCGAGTAAAAGAATTTGCAGTATAGCTTATTAAATCTAACACGGTTACTAAGGCAATTTAAAATGCAGAGTACGTTGCAAATATACGGAACGGTATGCTTGCAAATTAGTTTACATTGAATTACTGCATTTCTAAATTTGCTGTTGAAGTAGTAATATTAATTTCCAACTACTGCAAAATAATTTACTACATTTCACCCTAAAGTTGTATACCGCAAAAACTGCAAGCCGATTCTGATCGAGAGAAACGGCAAAAATTTGCAAGATCCACGGCAAAACCTACCTAATATTTCTCTGTGTGTATTTTTATGGTTTTGAAGAATAGTTTTTAGAATGCAAGTTTAGAGTCAAAATGTCAACCTTCAGTAGATGGCTAGCATGCACCCGTGCATTATTGCCGTGTCATGCTATGTTTTATAGCGCAACACGCATCATTTGGCCTCTTAACACTCGTGACTTTTAAAATCTTGTAAGAAACACTTTTTATTTTATTTGAAAAATATGTACTTGTGCCACAAAGGAACCTGCAGAGCTGCCCGGCATTAGGGGGGTGCCCTACAACAGAGGACAATGCATTCCGAGAGAAGAAGATCGACAAAATCCGGTGTACCGCGCAAATGCTGCTCTCGTAGCTGCGACAACCAACGACCCGTCTCATAGAACTCGCTGTCTGGACACTTGTCCCCCGGACTGCCACGTCGAACACCTCCGCAGAGCCAGGTTTCACGCGGAAGCGTTTAATGAACCAAACTACGTTGAAAGATTCTTACCTGCCACCACTTCCGATCTCCAGGCCCGAGGTCTGGAAGTACCACAAACCGGAGAAGCCAGAGATCAGGCAAGGGATGTTTTTGCTAGCTTTATTTTTTGTTTTGTTTTTGAACTATAAGCAGGAATAGGCTTCGACTTACTTCTATTTAGTTTATTTTTTACAATAAGGGCATTTCCCATTAAAAAGAGATCTGTGTAATTGATAACAAAACTTTCTCCGCCGACTATATCTAGGTGCCGTATTTTCTGTTTTAACACGCGGGTCCACACGAAGAACGAGCTGGATTCAGTAGGACGCGGAAGAACTAATTTAGAAAATACGGTACCATACTATGACTATAAGGTGAATCCACATCATAAGAGCAGGGCGCAAAAATATTTGATTTTATTGGTATTTTAGTTACAGATTGTGTAGTTTGACTTTGGTAGTAGTCCCCGAATCTGATAGTCCAATGAACTCCTCTTCTCACAAGTTCTAAACTATGGTACAGCCTATCAATCTCGACGATTTTATTTTGAATAATAATAAAGCAGACTTTCGTTGGCGAAATAGGAGTATCTATTTACATACTACAGCTCTAAATTCTATATGTAAATTCAGTGGACTTCTACGTAAGAAAAGCACGATCTCGAGTTATGGAATAAAGTCAAATATTAGTGCAATCTGTAACTAAGTTTTCGAAAAAAAATTGATCAGATGGATCCGTTTTTAACACTGTTTTTCTGTCCAGTTACAATCTAAAATTATTGTTGTACAAGTTATTGTCCTTAAACAGTCAGGTATCATACGTTAATTTTAGCTTCATGCGGATTTTTGCCCTAGGCAAAGTTAACTTAGCGAGCTCTAAAGTTAACTCCTTGAGAGGTCCCTGAAAACTGGAATTCTTTTGTGCGCACACGCGTTGGAAAGCTGACTTAAAACAAAATATGAAATTCGTTGAAAGAACATAAATTGTGATATTTTTATGGTATTTTAAATCGAATGTGCTTTTTTAGAAGAAAATATGATGCTCGAATCTATGTCATGAACAATAGCCGCAAAGAAAAATGGACAAATAATCATGTATATGTTAATTGAAAGATAGTTAAAGATAACGATCTGCCCATCTTTCGTTGCGTCCACCTATTGTGAATCCCAAGAATTCTTTTACTTCGATTTTTTCCCAACCAGCTCTTCCGGTTAAAAACGTTATTAAAATATGACAGTCACCAACGTACATATAATATTTTGTTGTGTGTCAGATATCAAACTCTTAAAAGTGACTTAACATTTAGTCCTTATACCTCTTAAAGAGTCAAGCAAGAATCAAAATAAATCCGTATGGAGCTAAAATCAGCATATGGTCCCGGAGTGTTTATTTAAGTTCATGAAGACTCAATTACAAAAGCCTCCCTGTTCAAGTGCCGTAAATGACCGAGTTTGGCTCCTGGGCTATAAGCGCAAAAAAGCATTTCTAAAAGTAAAAAATGAATAGCCAATTGCGCAGCCGGGCTACTACTTGAACTACTACACGAAAAAATTACAGTTTTGTTCCATCCTACAAAAAAATGCAACAAATTACTTTGTTAAGTCCAGTCCCAGCGTAACAACATTGTGTCGCATGCCTTGCGGCGGCTTAAAACCATTCTGTCAAAAGACCCAAGCAACACCACTTACTGTTGCCACTAACGATAGACCTGTAACTATGTTTAGCTACGTGTGTTTGAAAGACGCAAAATAGTCTACATATTTTTGAAAAGGTGCGAAATGGCCTTGCCTTGTGGACATGCTGATGATAATGTTCTGTTTTACAACCTTTCAAGTTGTCCAAAATGTTCAGCTTACATTATTTTCAAAAAGTCTCAAAAATACTATAGGTACATGCTTTAAACAACGTGCAAAATATTTTATTTAAAAAATATTTCTAAAATTCAAAATCGGTATTTCGAAAATGGTAAAAATTGTTTGTTAAATATAAGGGTATTTAAGGTGTATTCAAACCCATCAAATCAGGTATAGAACTTCAAAAACAGGTGGAAAGACTATTTGAATAATGTTTATATATGAGGTTTGCGCTTTTCAAAAAAGGGCAACTTTGCAGTTACTCCCGAATTAAAAACAACATAATGATGACATCCATGTTATGCTCAGATTATGTTTTGAACTGTTTTGAAAGAGGACAAAAGTACAATTTTCATATTTTGAAAAACAAATTACAATTTTCACTTTTTCACATTTAAAAAAACAAGTACCTAGTTTCCTTTTAAAAAAAACTACAATTTTTATATTTTTAAAAAGAGCAAAAGTACAATTTTTATATCTTAAAAAACTACAGAACTCGTTTTTAAATATACTGTAAAAGGTACAAAACAGGGTTTCACGCGCTATGCTACAGATACAAACCACAATTTTGACTTTTAAAATTTGTTCAACATTATTTCACGATTTGTGAATGTGTACCTTACCCTAGGTGAAAAACGAATTATTATACTGAAAGAGTGCCCGACTTACTTTTACATAGTTTAAAAAAACAATTGTTTTAATAGGGATGTAACTGTTGTTGCCTAACAGGTGCTTGATGTAGCATTGCATTTTGTATTACAAGATAGAGATCGGCCATTTTGTTTTAAAAGTATGTACATAGATTGCGATTAGGAGACCAGTCACTTGCTTTTTAAAATATTTAGGATTACAATTTGCATTTTTACTAACAATGTGTAGTTTTGTGTGGGGCGAATAAGCTAGGGGGCTTATGACCGCTCATTTACGGTACGTAACAACAAATAATCATGTAAATGTAATAAAATGTATTTAGCAGATTATGTGAAGCAAAACGGAAATTAGATTGAATTCCAACTTTGCTTAAAATACAATAGAAATAATCATGGGGTAAACCATCAGAGTTTGTAGAACGAAAAGAAGGAAAATTGCATACTACGAACTAGGAAGTTAGAACGTGCACTCACAAAAATGCAATACCGAATATAACCGAATAGTTTCCCGGGAAACTAATTAAAAATTAAACTCGCATAACCCTGAAATTATTTCACTCCGCTCAGGGAACTAAATGCTCCCTTTCTTAAGGGTGGAAATGCCATAACCATTAAACCCGTCCATGGACCTATTTTTAAGTTTAGACGCTGCCCCGGAAATGGGAAATTTTCGGTCATATACGGTATCCAATAAAATGGCGTTAGCAGTTGGCACTTGGAATGAGGAGTCGTAGTTTTTACGTTCATTTGTTGATATGCTGATCAAAGTATAGCTTCTTGCAATGGATGAGGTACCTTTTGGCTGTATACCGGACGGAAGTTGCCCGCACTTGGACAACCGTTTTGACTCGGACACTGCTGAACGAATGTACAAGGCAAATCAACAAAGATTGCTGTTAAGAGAAACAGCCGCCGATCATACTTCACAATGTCCTTTGGCTTGCAGTGGTGGTGGTGGTTACCGGGCCTGCAACCGGAATGATGGTAACGAATCGGACGATTCAGTAGAATCTCCGGACACCACCCAGGAGTGGTTTGATGGTAATGAAATTTTTTACAATATCAATATTACTTTTGTTTTTGAATCTGACCGGTCTGTCATCATCGAGCATCTTACCATCGAGTCTATCATTCTATCACTATCACTAGCTCATTTAACTGCTGCCTTATTGCAGCGATTCAGTGGGATAGATGGAAGATGTTCGAACTATTTAAAAATAAACAATTTTTCATTGCATCTGGATCTGAATGTTGTATCTGTTTGAAGCTGCTTACTATCATCTATCGTGAGAGCTGGAGTCTAGTAATAAACTACAATTGTTGATAGGATAAAGAGAGAGCCTTGCTAAGGCTTTGCTAAGGTTATACCTATACAAGGCTTGACATATTCCTATGACTGAATCAAAAGTCAAAGCTCACTTTTAAGTGGTATTAATTAAACAGAACAGCAATCAGACAAAAAACGGACATAGCGCTTGGAGACAAAAGGCCGCCGATACCAAACTACCTTGAGCAAAACTCTCCCAAATACTAAAAGGCTGTACTAATAGGTCCCTCGCAGAGTTAGATCTTGATTTCACTTCCAACTTTAGCCATTGTTTGAAGCCAAATTGAATTTTTCAAAATTATAATCTTTTACGCTGAGACCTTTTGCCTATTTGATTTTAGTATGTACTAGAAAATGAACGATCGGAACTTTGAAGTATCGAAAAGATTTGAAAAATGTATAGGAATTTTTTGAAAAGTAAGGAATATGTATGTAAGATTTTTTCCAAGAAAAAAGTAATGTAAGAAACAGCATGCCCATCTTTGCTGATCCAAATATTCTGATGCAGTTAAATTAAGTATTTTTAGTTATAACTAGTATATAAGTAAAATGGTAAATTATATATGTATATCTAAATTGGATGAAATAAAAGCCCGTTTAGTGGTAATAGTAATACTAATATGCCTCATTGTAACATCGGTGTCGGTGCGTCATAAATATGTACTTGTATTTTTGGTTAGAACCTCACCACCAGTGCCCTACACGCTGTGATCCAAAACTATGCATGCTTCCCCAGGCAATCAAGGCACTAGAGCACAGCATGCGAATGCTGAGCTGCGGACTTGAGAGCAGCCAGCACTACGGGCCAGTGGGACAAACAGAGATGCAGCAAAGTCAAGACCCGCGACGGCTACGCGACCTTAAACAACGCAGTGATGACATTTCAGACAACATCAACAATGAAAGACTCACAAGGTCCCTTCAGGTCACTTCATAACTTTTGATTACTTTACGTACACATCATTGCCTTACTTTTGAACATTTGAAAAAGTAGATTTCATTGTAATGTATCTGATTTATTACGTACATACATACTGAGTAAAGTCAATACTTATTGGTATGAGTGTATTCTGTAACAACGCTGTATGCTCACTCTTGTCATTTTGATTTCATTTGATGAACTAAGGTTGCAAAAGTGCGTCCCCATTGTCCGTGTAAACGTTACACAAGCTAACATTTCAGAAGACTCGAAAATGATTAGTTTTTATTAATAAACTAATGTTTTAGGCTTCTATAAAAACGGTAACTTCAGTGTGAAACAAGGACCACCGGGTATCTAGCTTCTATAATTCATCGTACGAGTATGGCAGCTTTATAATTGGGTTGGGTTTGGGTTTGCTTGCCGATTCGTAAAAGTGCAATTACCTATATTATTTCAGAGTTTAAATAAAGTATGAGTTTAATAGTGGCGTCTGCTGATAATACATAAATCATATTTATGCAGGAGAGAATGAGGGCTCGGAGGACAGAGTCGATGGCGAGAAATGCGTCTGCAGCAGCTGAAGTGGCGGTGGCAGTTCAAGCTGTGGTGGGTGCAGTTCAAACTGCGGCTGAAGCTTCGGCCGCTAGACTTGCCGCTGCAAAGGCTAGGCGTCAGGCCACTCGCAATGCAGCCCAGAATCGTCCAGCCACCAACCCGCGAGCTCGAAGCCCCTTAGCTGGCACAGGGAGGATTCAACCAACAAGTTCGGCTGGTAGGTTAAGCACTTGCAGAACGAATCAAAATCAAGGTTAGTATATTGTACTACATATGTATAACTTAGGTACTACTATTATCAATATTATTTCTTAAAATATCCTTGTAAACGGCGGGCATCGATAGTCAATATCAAAGTCAGTTCCGATTTTATACCTCTTTAATCCGTACCTACATGGCGGCATCTCACTGTGCCCGCTAAACCATAGTTTTTCATCGTTTTGAAGATTAAGGAATATATTATTTGAAAGTTAAGTATTTTGTTCGCTTTAGTACGGACGGAAAAGAAAAGGAAAGTTTTTTTTAAATCACTAGGGGTTACGCATGCTCACGTGGCTTCAAATTGAAGCCTCTACAGGTCTACACAATGCTTTTTAAACGGCAATGCGTAATCGATCATATCTGTTATGTTTGTACTCACAGTAGTTTTTATTTACACGTTGTAGTCCAGAAAAATTTAAGGTCGCAATACATGTACATAACAAATATGGCCATTTTCGGCGCCATTTTTAGCATCCCACAATCTTAATGCTCAAAAATCATAATCCTGTATTTAATGTAAATAATATCGGAAAAAGAACAACGTTTTACAACGTATCATTGCATTATTGTTTATTTTTGTCCATCTTAGTATAGGATTTTTACAAAATTATCCCGGATAAAATATGAAAACCGAAGAAAACGAAAAGTCGGTTTGTATACACAAAAGAGTGAAAGGATATTGTTTTTCCATGTTTAAGCGGAAGTTACTGCTTTTATAACGCAGGGGCCACTAGACGTCATAAACCTGGGTGTTCGTTTACCACCTTGGTATAATCCAGTAATCGATAACATGCAATAGAATGGTGTGTGTAACAATTTGATTGTATTAGAAAAAATAATATGGACTCCTTCAAACTTCAAACATTTTTGGAAAGCAAACAAATGATTTAAGCTACACTACACTATACCGTGTACACCGAAGATTTAAAATTACCGTATTTTATCGAATACTTGGCTTTTCTGAAATAATTTTGCCGTTTCTGACGCATCTTTTAACACTCAAGCTATACAGTATAACTTTAAAGTTGAAAACTTTTATTAAACCTACTTTTTAGATGAATGAGAATTCTTCACCTCCAACCATACTTAATAGATAGTTTATTGAAATATGTACATAGCTTTCTCAAATGTCCTAAAATTTTATGCCGGTTTAAATCAATATTGTATAGGTCTGCAGATAACGCCTTTCACAGCCATTGCAAAATATAAACGAAACTATTCTTGATTGTTGAAGTAAACTAACATATTACAGAAGGGCAAAAATGCGAATATAAAACTAACGGTTGCTCAGAGCGAAAACAAAAAATTGTAATCACTTTAATTGTGTAATTTAATTTATTGAAATACTTTTTTTTTCAGACAAGCGGCTATTAGATCCATTTAAAACGCCAGCTTCAAGCAATCCATGTGAGCAACCTCCAGGTCCGTATTCAATATTTGCGATGTTTAATACTTGAAGTTTACAATGCATTGCGCTGTACTTGTAATTTGAAACCTTAATAAAATAAATACGATAAATATAAATAAAAGACTTATATTGTACAGCAACAGTAATGTAGTGCATTAGTGCATATATATATTAAAGAAAAATATCGGCCACTCACGTGAAATTACATCGTCTAAATGAATTAATCATTTTAATTAATTTGGTAGTCGATTTGAGTATGAGCATGAAATTCATTACAGTTATTACAGTTCAAAAATATTTAAAAACCCTCCTTTAAACATTTTTTTCAGACAAAAAGCGAATAAAACTGGAACCGGCTAGTAGTAACTCCGGGACTCAATGTTCATCTCAGCCGCCTAGGCGGCCCCCTCCACGTGAGCAACCTCGAGGTTCGTATTCAATATAAATCGTGAGCAATGAAATTAAATTAGGATCTAAATGAATGTATTAAAATGTTCTGTTAATTAGTTTTTAAAATTCGCAACAAATGTTTTTACTGGTCCTAGATCAACCTAGATGACGTAAAAATAACAAAGCTGTTTTAAAATTTATTATTTTGGTTAAATATGTTATGACTTAAGCATCCAATTCGTGGTTTTTAAGGTGTTAAGAATTAATACTGAAATGACCTGAGGGATGGGGAATCGTTGGCAGATGGTCAAAATTGTTTTCAGATTTTTTATTCTTTTACTAAAAATGCTTTTGACAAATTGGACATAAAGCTTGTTACCATAACATTGTTAAAAAGTCGTTTTGAACTTTTTCAATTTTAAACGCCTACACAGCGTTATTATTAACTAACAGGTCAAGTTACCTACGCTGCGTTTAAACTTTGCTTATGTTCATTACTATTTCTTTTGTTTTAAGTTTCTTGAGCTCACATAGGTAAACCAAAATATATAGTTACCTATTAGTTTGTTTTGGCAATGAATCTGGCATCTTTGCATGATACAGCAGCAGATTGAGCAGTTGGGAAGTCTGAATTTTTCAAAGGGGTCCAAACTCTTTTATACTTTACGTAAACGAGACGTTTAGGGTCCCTTGACCGATCCTGTATTTCCAGAATCTTTTGTCGTCCCCATGCATGGCCGCATTCTGCCGCTACTATTATACAAGCAAAGCAGGCGTGCTTGGGTGAGCGGTTAGGACTGCCGACTGGAATGGAAATTTCCAGCATCTGACCTGGCTTCAATCCTCGGTCATTGCCTGCTAATCGTGTATGGCTCTGTGTTGTACGGTACACGTCACTGAATGGT
>JAQFZC010005792.1:0-13540 GCA_034695205.1 Dicyrtoma fusca
CAAAAGGTGTAAATACCGCTTCAAAAATTGTTTTAAATTGTAAAGTTGGTATTTGCCTTTTTCACAGATTATGTATGCACACTGATAAAAAGTTGATTGTTAGGACTCACATCAAGATGACAGTAAGGATACGTTGGACTTACGCAAAAATGTTTCTTCACCGACGATAAGTAACTACTTACGAACGCAGAACGCACTGACAACCATCAATTCCAACCCACTTTCTTCCCTCTATTTCTATCTGTTCGTATCAGCTCATACATCCATCTACCTATCCAAACCAAATACTGATATTACCAGTCAAAGAATTCAAATCCAAATTCAAAGCAGTCAACTTCTCAACTATAAATCGTGAAATCTAGAAATTGCGTACATACAGGAGGTAAGGACGGAACAACTCATCTCCGACTGTGTCTCATTCCGGCATTTTAATAGTAACATAGGAGTGGATTGCAAGAGTCACTCTCAGTTTTTGGTTCCTTGAGCACCAGAACAAGAACAACTACGGCCACAACGACCGACAGAAGAAGGCAGAGGAGGAGAGCGAAGATAGGATCAGAACCAGAGCCGGAGAAAGTGAAGATCCTGCACCAGTCAGAAGCAGTCGTCTTCAGGAAATATCAACCGCCAACAACCACTTCCACTTCCACCAAAACACACTGTCATTCCAAAACTAAGTTCGCTCCCACACACATACCCGCTTTTGTCTCTAAACTTCCATTAGTTCCTACATCAACTCGGTTTCAATTCATGTGTGCGACTATCGGTGGTGTGACCATTAAAAAGAGAAAAACAATTAAATTCATTGTCAAGTAATCCTGTACTAATTATCCGGCCTTTTATTTTACAAATCGACTCAACTGGACTGAATGCAATTGGTAAGTTTTTCAGTTTCCTTTATTGTAACTTTCCCTCTTGATCGCATGAAAGAATCGTCCTGTTAGTCGTTTGTGTTGTGGAGATAAGTCAGTGTCAAAGTGTCAAAGTCTAAAAGTTTGCCATGGGCCAAAGAAAATTGTGGTGGTGTGTAAGGTACGTATTGTGGAACTAATGCTATTATCTGTATACGGTGTATGGACGTACGTGTGTCATAGTTTGCTTTCTCCGTCCTAATCGTGAGCGTCAATCAAAACGTTGAAAGTTTAATTATGCTATTGGCAACACAATGTTATCACAACAACTAAACCACAAGCGAGTACAACGTTTGTATGTACGTAAGTCACTACTAAATAATGTGCCTTATGTGCATTATTACGCTCACAAAAGTAAGTTTCCACTCGCTTCAATTCCCACTAACATAATGAAGGCGAAGGCTGATGCTGCTGTCCTGTCATGTCATAAATAAGACCAGCACCAGAAACTATAGTCGAGGTATGCTCTGAGGGTACATACAAAATTACGTGCATATCGTGGATGAAGAAGCATTTTCGGGAAAGTCGAACCTCCGTTTAAAAGCGTTGTGACTCAAATCCACCTTGGACCAACTTGGCTAAGTCCCAAAAAGCAGTATTTTACCAATATGGTCATACAAATCGTAAATACTGCTTTTACAAATTGCTTGGAAAAGTGTTAGTTTCAATTTTACTACTTGTGAAAAAATATAAAAATCAGTTTTACTACTTTTTGAAAAGTACAAACATCAATTTTAATACTTTTGAAAAAATCTAAATACCATTTTTATTTTTTGAAAAAGTGCAAAAGTGGTACATATTTACTCTTTTTGCAAACACGGGTAAAAATTAATTGCTGGGAGTTGGGACTAGGTCAAAAGGAGATTAAGGAGAGGAGCGTTGGTCTTGTGTCATAATAATGCTTCTTCGCCCACCCTTCGTCAATAATTCTACATTTAACTTCCAATATGCATGGTTGTGTCTATCCTCCTACCAAAGCTTCGTACTGTATTTGAACATGGTAATAATTCTAACAAACTACAACCACTACTATATCTCATTCAGACCACGAAGTCAAGTCAAAGTTTTGGGGCATTCTACCGATGTTTGCACTGCAATGGTGCTATTTGCAACGGAAGGAGGGAATCAAGTCCACATGAAACACACAATAACTTAGGGATTCCAGAACCATGGATCAAGTGCAAGTGTTGTTGTGCAAGGGCCTTGTAGCCTCATGTACTCTCCTCTATTTTATGAATAAATAAGTAGACTGCACATTATTAATGTTATGAGCTTACACCATGCTATTCTATACTAATAATAATAATCTTCGTAATAATACTAATTTTACCAATATTCGTATTTTGTAATTCCCCTGCGTTTCCCTTTCACTTTCCTTTCTGTTGTTAGTGTAAGCACAAATGGCTGGGCTTGGTGGGTATTGGTAGTTGAGCTGGGCCATTAAATCATCAGCAAAATGTAGTGCAAATAGGAAGGCATCTTCTACTGACAGTAGGAACATCCATTTCTAATGTGTAATCCCAGTTATTACTCTTTCTTGGACATTAGAAGCAGTAAACAAAATGCAAATTCTCCATTCCCTGCGAGTGTGAGACTGTAACTGTGATAGTTGGGGGCACAATAATGCTGGATTTCCAAAATAGTTATGCGTCCATGAAGTGAGATGTGGGAGCTGGGAGCTGGACGTGGAAGGTAGACACATTCCGTAGTTACACACATCGGTTCATGGATGAAGAGTTGAGTTGAACTATTACTATTTATTTAGTATGGTGCGGCAGAGAAACGTGAGTTTTAGTGAATCTTTCATCTGCCTGGTCCTCCATCGCCTCTGTTCTCCTCTCTCATCTGCACTTATCTGGGAGTATCGTGAAAGTAGCCCTGTGGCGACGGGAGAAAATCTCCTGATTATTAATGTGAGTAAATGGCTTAAGTAGAAATTGCGCAATCTGATCCGGTAGAGCAAGTCAGACCAGCAGATATATTTATGGGGGAACTACAAATAAATTAGCATTCCAAAGATGACTGGAGAGATATGTACGTGGAAGGTTGACGGATAGATCTCTGATACAGAATACAGATAGACAGCATGTCTACAGTTCTCCAGCTCCACTCCACTGTCCGCCACAGACAGTCAAGCTATATATCGCGGGTTAAGGAGCATTACCGCGTAAGTCCGGTCCCCCTTAAAGTCATTTTGGCTTAAGTCCTAACAATCAACTTGGTACCTGTTTTTACACAGTGTAAGTACAGCTAACACTTAAAAAATGTATAAAGCTGCTGTTTTCACTCTTCAAAGATAGTAAAACTGAGCTGCATGTACAGGTTTTAAAAAACTAAAAATGTTACTTAGACCATTTAGCAGTTTTTGAACTTTCAATAAGCCTATAGGTAATAAGTTATTGTTGGGACTGCGTCGAAATGACATCAAGGGGATGATGGACTTGCGTCACAATGCTTCTTTACCCACGATATGCACCTATTTGATGAATGTATACGCATAGCAAACTGGTTATATGAAATAGCATCGCATCACCATACGGAATTCAAATCAGAATCGGAAATATTTATGAAAGTGAAGGTAATGGAACGGGAGCGGAGCTACCCGTGCTTACACAAGCATCCATCCAATCCCTCCTAACTAAACATACATACCAAAAATGTGGAAATAAATGACTGCTACACTCAAATTCACTATGTAAATTCAGGGCAAGACTCATGGGCCATGGAATCATAATATTATGCACCATTTCCACGTCTAAATAGACCAATTGCAATTTGCAATTGTTCAAGATGAACTAATCAAAATTACAGTGCTTTCTCTGGTTAGACTCTAAACTGGAGATTGTGAGTAGATACCATCCGCGAAGATTCTCCAGATTCGGATGGATTTGTGTCGTAAGAACGCTTTCAGAACTTTCCAATGTGTACTTACGGATCTTCCATTTATTATGCCACTTAAAATACTCTTAAAGTTTAGCGCAACTCTCGCGTCTTACTTAACCAGCAACATGTATGTACCTATAATTATAATTACGCTTAATGTATCTATGTACCTGCATAAGAAGTACACGATATAAGAAGTACAAGGCCCCTTTCTAGCATACACTTACTTCTGTGCAGTACGGCAGATCTACGTAGGTGTTTACCTAATTACATTCCGCATGAACTACGTATTTACATAATTCAAGGTCTTCGTAGAAATGCAAAACGTGAAGAAATCATTTTTGCTGATTCTATAATGCATTTAACTCTCCATGCCATGCCATGCCTGCCAGACCTAGACAGTCTGCATAATTGCTTAAATTATTCCTTAATTGCTGCGTACGGCAGTACTTCCTTACGTACTGTTAACCCTTTCAATTACAAATTCCATTCCATTATTAGCATTGCTGGCATCGACCGACCCTTTCCCGTCTGCTGTCTTCCTCGAGACGGCATTTCCTCCCAAAAACTAAAGTTTGAAAGGTAAATCGGAAATGAAATATTTAGTGTTTTTCATAGAACAAGCAAACATCGAAAGTGCAATGTGATGTCATGTCAATTTACTTGGCTTGACATTTATGCTCCGTCTACCATTAGCCTTTTATCTGCTGCAGAATGAAAAAAGACGGTCAAGGCAATGCAATGTACTCATATAAATTGTTACTAGGTAGGTATGTAAGTATCGGGACATAGGTAAATAACATGGAAATGTCATTTCAATATGTAATCTGCCCTAAAATATTATCTATTAGCACTAATCGTAAGACTGATGTGACATGGAAGCACCTACATATTTTATGACATCCTCATATAATCGACATTATCTGAAAACTTCCAATTCCATTTCCTTCGATTATCGCAGAATTTAAAGTGCACGCAGTAACATTGTACATCTTACGACAAAGTTTAGCTCACGACTACTACCGTGCGTTGCAAGCCACGTTTGCATGGCTCCATTACTAGTTTTTAGTAGCACAAAACTGTATACCGTCAATGTCCAATTAGTCTTCTCGGAATCAAACTTTGGAGTTGAATCAAGTTTGTTGTTTTCGGCACTTCGAGGTTTTGCATAATTTAGAGAGTATAGACGCTTTAAATATTAACCCGACATGTGACACATGACACATCCTTTCAGACTGAACTTCGTTTTGTGTAAAAACAATCATCGTCTACATATTCTCCGTAAGGGTTTCACAATAAAAACAACTACTACTATTTAAAAATACATAATTATTCCATAAAAAGCAAAGTGCTTTTTTACTTTGATGTACACTTGAAAAACAAATACTTGAGCTCACGTGACTTTTGGAGATTTGTCATGTACTTATGCATGCCGGGCTCACAAACCCAAGTCAAAGAAAGCCCAGAAGAGCATAATTTCTACAGACACATTAAGGACAAACAATATACAGATACCTAATTCATATGATCATTCTGTCCTCCAGTTTTTACCCACCTTTTTGGTCACTTTCTAGATCTAAAAGAATTCCCGGAAAAATTTATTAAAGCTGCAAAGGTTACAAAATACGTTGCAAAAATATGTTGGTAGGTAGAAGTATTTATTTTTAGTTTAAACACATGTCCCAGTACTGTCTACCTGTGCCGTAGGGACAAGTTCCACCGTTTATACTGCAGACAGCAGATACAACTCTTTCTTATTCTTTCGTTGTAGGTATACTGCAATACACTCAAAGTAATACTATGTACACAGTAGGTGAGACTGGATGAGAAGAGTAGTTCATGATGACAAGAGACAGAAGAGTGAATAGTTGTAATAATGTTTTGTAATATTCCAATTCCAACGGGAGAGTCCGGAGAGAGACGAACTAAAGAGGGCTGTGGGTGAAGTTTAGGTTAGAATTTCCTATTAAAGGCTTATGTGTGCATTCCGTGTGTCTACTTACAATTTTTATTCAAAAGCAAAAGGAAATGGAAATACACGTGAGACCCTGGTGGCCCTGCCATTTATATTTCCTGTTCAGTCAGTCAAAACCAGGACCAGCACACCGCGTAGAGTGATAGTGATGTCAGGTCTACGTCCACCGCATGTCTCATGCATAAGGCCTATAAGACAGCACAGTCATACATAGTTGAACGGTGAGCATCAGCAGGGACATAGTTCGTGGGTGAAGATGCATTGTGTCGCAAGTCCAACGTCCCCTTAATGTCATCTTTTGTTTGTTTGTTTTGCTATGCTGTATTAAAGATTGTTATGCTGTCAAATTCAACTCAATACATACTTACCTATACAGACAGCATTCATTTTCAGTCAACAACAGTAACAAGATACAGGTCGGATATATATCGGATTATAAACGAAACTTGCTTTTTCAAAAAATACCAAACCTATATTTTTTTAAATGTGTAAATAGCAGTTTTACTACTTTAGGAAAAATTTTAAACTTAAAAACAATAGATTGTAAACGCTTGCAAATAGGTAACCTGTGCCTAAAGGACATTAAGAAGACGGTGTTCTTTCGTCAGAATGCTTCGTCAAGCACGATATGTCCATCATAAATAGTAAAGCATTATTTATAATGCTGAGACACAGGTTAAAATATAGCAACGTTTACGTTGGATTTGAATATCTCAAGTTGCTAGTACATAGCAATTTAGCAAAGGAGGAAAATTTGTTTAGCTATCAAAACACTAAGAAGACGGCGTTCCATAAGAGATAGTAGCAGTAGGGGGGAAAGTATAGCTTTTACCGAAGCCAACCGGAACAATAAAATGTTGCTCAAGTATTTTGTGACTTTGCTGTGAGAATGTGAAGCTATACCGTGAAATGTCATGTCATAGCAATAGCCATAGTGGCAGCATATCATGGCTACTGAATCTCATGTCAGGCCAAGGAATTCCATGGAAATGCAAATGGCTGGAATGTCAGGCTAAGCCAAGACAGAAGACAGGAGGATAGAAAAGAACAAAACAAGATAATGCAATGGCATGACTTGAGTTTTGAGGATTCACTTAAACATTCAGCGGCTCTGAGGTCTGCGCTGGCTGCTCATAGAACAACACACACACAAATGGACCAGACGATTAGATTAGAGGGAGAGAGGCCGAAGATGATATGATATGAGGCTGTATGGGATTTCTACGTTGATGCTTCATCCAAGTCCACAATCTGCAAGGCTTCTTATTTTATACAACCTTACTTTCACCACCAGACCAGGACAGACCCAAAGCACTGAAGCTACTGCTCCGGTCCTTTCGCCTTCTGTCTTCCCTCATGTTTGTAGCAACTTTCTAACTAGCTTTCTCCTGTGTTGGGTGCAGCGACGTCCTTCTGTCACTTGCACACATCCTAACTAAATTGAACAATGTTGCCACAAACTTATCCACGAGGCTCAGGCCACATCCCAGCAGCCGTCTCTTACACCAGACCAAGCCAAGCTGGATTTCTGGATCATACGCAATCAGACAGTACTATATCGTGGGTGAGAGATCATTGTGGGGAAAGTCCAAGCCCCCTTTGAAAGCAATGTAGCTCAAATTCAGCGTCATCTTAACGCCATTTTGACCAAAGTCCCAACAACAAACAATTTATTTACAGTTTTTTTTAAAGGCGTAAAAATCAGTTGTACTACTGTTTAAAGAGAGTCATTACAGGTTTTACACATTTACGAAGTGTAAATAGCTGTTTTACTGCTTTGGACTTCCGCGACAAAGCTTCTTCTCCCACGATATGCGTCTGTAATGCAGCAGTATCACGTCTACTTGAGCATCTATAATTAAATGTCTACATTGTCAGTATTCAGTGCACAAGGTTACATTTATAGGTATAGTGGGGCAGTGAGGTAAACACGAATACTGACAGCACAGTTATCAGTCTAATTCATCGGAAGAATAACAGTTCCTCAACGCATCACTTCACTCCACTCATGAATCTTTAAATTCCTGAGCACTTAAAATCATGTACCTGTGATCGTACGTAGAGAGCCACTTTCCTTCCAACTTGTATTTTGCTGTGGAAACATACGCTATTGAATTGATTTTTACGGAAGTACACACAGGACGTTGGTCCTTGTTTTATTTAAACATTTGTTAATCTATGTCGTAGTATGAAGTACAACGCTACTGACTACACGTAGTGACGAAGCCAAATGATCCAGCTCCGAATAGCACTAAATTATATGGCTTTTCTTCATTTATTATCACATTTCTATGTATTTGTTTGAAGTTAAGCACAATTTGCAACGCCTTTCTTTACGTTGGTCACAACACCACGAGCAGGCTGTCTTTTACTTGGGAGTTTGCTAAATATGTCAGATAAGAATGAAAAATTAAGAATAAGAGACGTCATGTTATTAAAGTAGCTTCGCTTTCCCTCCAAAAAAAATTCATGTAAGCTTTTTTAAAGCTCCTGCTAGCAGCAGACTTATTTCTGTGCAGTAAGGACATGAAATTGAATTATAACGATCCAATCATGTAATTGTACGTTACAGTGTACTCTTTCGGTAAAGCCAAGGAAGTCAAGCTCACTGCCGTATAGTAAGCCAAGCAAAGTCCTGCACCAAAATCTAAGTAGCAACTGCTTACTTTTGGAAAGTTAAAAGATGAATTCTCAGAAAGAGTAGCGAAGAAAACACAAACTACGGCAACGGCTACAAAAGAACACCACACAGTCTAAGTAACGCAGAGATTTGATGTGGAGGATTAAAATAAAGAATTCATGTTCCTAAAATGTAAAGTACGAGTAGCAACGAATTAGTCACCGTAGTTTTAGTTTTCGTACAGAAATTCGAAACAAATCCGATCCATTAATGGACATGAAATAATTGCCATTACTCCTATCCAACGTCTTGTCGTTGTCATTGTCAACATCCTCAAGTTCCTAGAAGTCTCCGACTCGCTCGTCCTCACAAGTTTAGGACTTTTACAAAATAAATATTCTCGCACATTTACGTTCACGCTCTCCGACTCCCCCTGCGACTAATCCCTTTCAAATATTTATCTCTGTGCGTAAGTACTACTTAATGCTATAGGCTGGGTCCTTATGCCAACATCCACGTCTTAATGGCATCTATCGTATTAGCTCCCTGTAGTTGTCTTCTCTTTCCTTTTTAGTTACTTTTTCACTTTCTCTATCTTTCGTCCGGTTCACTCTCCCACTGCTGTCTCCTCCTTGACTCCACTCTTTGTGTACTGCACTAAACACATTGTGCACGTAGTTCCTCACAGGCTGTCACACTTTTAAGACATTCCTTTTACGGGATTATACTCTGGCTGCAGGACTCAAGAAAACGAGAAAAATGTACAGCTCTGTTCAATATTTTTGTGTTTCTCACACAAAATAAATCGTGGACATAATTACATGGCCATTGCACAATGCTATAGAAAACTTTAAACAAATACCTTTATTTTTGTTTAGAAAGTTCTACCAAATCATTCTTTCTAGTCAACCCCTGGCGTTCTGCTCTAGTATTCTCATTCAAAAATACAACTAAGTTTTCATGGATGAAAAAGTAGGTTCATAAGAGCAAAACAGACAGCCCTACAATCTACCATAGCCCCCTTACAATTAGTAGAAATCAAGGAAACGGCGGGGAAAGTAGATTGGTTCTCTTTGGGAAAGAAACACCATTATATATCGTGGGTGAAGAAGCATTGTGACTTAAACCAAATCTCCACCGAAAAGCACACAGCCCAGGCTCCGCTTACAATGTTACAGTCATTTCGTCAAATCATCAATTTGACAAAAGTCCGAACAAGCAACTTTAACATGATATGTGTTTACAAAAGGTCAAAATATCCCTTTTACACTTTTACGAAGTAGTATAACTGGTATTTATAGTTTTTGCAAGTTAATTGTTGGGACTTACGCCACAATGACATTATTAATAGAGGACGCTGGAGAAACGCCACAAAGCTTCTTCGCCCACGATACGCTCTGTATGTCTCCCATTATATAATTCAGCATTTGTTTTCCTTTGTGGGAAAAACGACGATAGAATGGCAGCTGGCAGGTCACTGGTATACAGCCAAGAAATGTTTGCGTCTCCACAAAGTTTCTGTCTCGTCATACATGCAAGCTGATAGGAAAGCCTACGTATGCTCCATTTTGTTAGTGATATGATCCACTTGTTGATCAAGATACAACGATAGTGATGCCCAAAGAACAGAATGAAGGAGTTTTTGATTCTTAAATTTCTATCATTTATGTACATAGGTACCCCCATACATGGGTAACTTATAGTTACAATGAAGCATCCAATAAGTGTAAAAAATTGGGCTTAAAAGCACTTAATTATACGCTGAGCTGTACTGGAGTACAATTAGTATCGACTGAGTGTATATATACATACGTATCTGTAGTATAAAAGGATCCGTTGATTGTCCACCACTTGCTGTGCTTGGAGTGTAATTACAGACTCACGAGAGACGCGTCATGATGATCCCATTGCAAATTAATGATCCCAAGAATTCTAGACTGTCAATGAAAGGAATCAATTAAGAGCATATTCAACTTTTCCAAAATTATGTAATAAGTGGACTCATTATTTTTATGTATAGAGGAAAAAACGACTAATAGCAGTGAGAGAAAAAGACGGCTATTGGAGTTCATTGGATTGCATTCAAATATAGTTTCTAAAATTAGAATTATTCGCAAATAAAGTGGCATGTAAAGGGACATACACATGAATGCGTAATTATGAATACCACGTATAATTACAGTATGCTCAAAATGATTTGAATATTGTAATTTCTTTCTTTTGAAACCGACTTTGACTACAGCTCAGGGTGGTAGAACGGGAAGAAGTACGGAATTACAGAGACATCGTCATCGGCCAGATGACAGACGAGCTGATGATCTGAGTTGACTTCCAAATTGAAATGTACGGACTGGTAGGGTCAGAGCACTCCAAGACAAAGAGATCAGCTCAGTACCACCCCCAGCAACAGCAGCAGCAACTGCAGCAACATCAACCGGAAGAACACCAAAGCCAACATCATCACGAGCGGAGGACCAGCAGACGCCGTCGATCCCTTTTCATTCGTTTCTTAGATTTCGTGAAAGAAGCTTGGACGGGTGTAAAATTTGCATTAGGTATCTACATAACTTTTAAATATCTTCTTGCAAATAGGCGCAACTATTTTGGAAGTTAATTAAAACAGTTACAGCATTAATTTTGAAAACAAATAAATGTTAGAAAAAGAGATCAGATTGATTTTCCAGAAATTGAATTTGATAGCAACGAAAAATAAATATGATTTAATTCACACAAGAGCACTGTAAGCTACATGAAGAGTGATACGGAGCCTCTGTTCTCCAGAACGTTTGGCGATGTTGCTTGCATCACCCCATAAAGGCATTGCATTTACTTATGCTCGCAAGTAGTTAATGAAATGGAATTGGATATGTTCTGTAGACTCTGAGTTAGATGACGCAGAAAGTACTCCACGATACCGACCAGAAAGCCTTGAATCTCTCTCTCGTCTGACAAGATTTACTGAGAGTGAGATTAAACGAATTTACCGAGGATTTAAAGCAGAATGTCCTTCCGGAGTAGTTCAAGAAAACACTTTTTGTGACATTTATGCACAATTCTTTCCTCAAGGAGGTACGATGAATAAAGTACCCATTCATTGTGTACAATTACGTTCATTACTTTAGTTAAAAGTAGTATTTAAAAAATTGAAACTAATTCATCATAAATACGGTCTTTCATTCTATGCACATGCAGGGTATAAATTTATTGCAAATGAATTATTTTCCTCTTCTGTTTTCCGTTACTAGCAAATACCGGTCATTACGCTCATTATTTCTTCAATACATTTGATGTAAAAAAGAATGGACTTATCATTTTTGAGGTGATTTGGCTTACAACTTAAAATATTTTGCTTGCCTATAAACTATTCATTAAACTGCCATGCGCTTTTTTAAAATTTAATTTTTCTTACTTTACGAAATCGTTTTGTTGTTGCGTTAGGATTTTGTACGCGGACTCTCAATTTTATCTCGTGGCACCTTGCAAGAAAAACTTAGATGGACCTTTAGTCTCTACGATATCAACGGAGATGGCTACATAACCAAAGAAGAGATGAAGGATGTTGTTACTGCCATTTTTGAACTTATGGGGAATTGCACTGAGCCTATGATTGAGGAAGGTGCTGTAGAGGATCGAGTTGACCGTATTTTCCTGGTTAGTTTCTTCTGATTTTGGTTTATCCTGACAGATATATCTCGTCGATGTCATGTACACTAATTATTCATGTCTCTTGAATTCTTTGATTTGATTAACTTCAGAAAATGGATCGCAATCTTGACGGTATGGTAACTCTGGATGAATTCCTGGACTGCTGCACACATGATGAGAATATTACCAAGTCTATGTGTATATTTGATTCCGTTATTTGATACTCTCCCAAACATTTTTTATCAGCTGTTGTAAGCCGTATTCGTAACTACATCAACAATGTATTTCTTTTTACATGTATTTAATAATAAATAATTATATAGCCATATCTATGTGAGTAAGCGACACTGAATTACTATTTTCATTTTCAAATCCTTATATTCATGTACAGAATACAAAAAACAAATATTCGAATTCGTCTTGGAGAAATCATTTAGTACGACTTCCAGATATGTACGACAAAAAATGAACTGTAAGAAAAATAAAAACCTATACATTTTCCGTATGTCTTCTACTGAGCTCAATTTTCAATTACCGATTACCAAAGAAACCATGCCCCTTCAATTGTGACTGTCCAAATTCTCCAGAACTCCAAATTTTAATTGGCTGGCTCATTTTGCTCCAAGCATAAAATAATGAACTGAAAATGGCCTGAATCCACTCATACCTTAAGCGCAAAATGGCCGAATTCTATGTATATTGCATGCCCTACAGTTTTTGTAAAGCTATAAAAAAATAGGATATCATAGATAAATACATTTAAAAAAGTATTGATAGGATGGACAACGGTCATATTAGAATAAGGCCGAAACTGGGCTTATAACATTTTGCAGTTGCAGAAGCGATTTGTGACCGAAACCGAAGTACGGAGCTGGGCGCTGTAGCTGCCGGTACAACGCAATGTGATCGCGGGAGCAGTGATGATGTATATTTCATGATTACGTATCGATCCAGCCACGTCCAGTTCAATCCAAGAAGCTTATATAATTTCAAGAAAAGACTCAAGTTGTTGTACGAAGTAAAAGTTGAAAATGTAACGAGGTAAATACGTTACCTACCAAGCCACCTTTGCCTTCATGGAGGACAGATACATAGGTGAGACGTACATAGTGAATTAGAGTGACAGGAATAGAATGGTCTGTAATATTACACGGATCCAAATTTGTAGAATTCTAGACAGAAGTTAATTGAGGTGAAATTGTAGAGGAAAGATAGCTGCCTCGATTCTATCTAACTCGCTCGTCGCCCTACTGTTTTCATTAGAAGACGCATCCATTATTTTAACTACCACGAGGGATAACTTACTGTCAACAAACAACAGGACAGCCTCAAATAGATAAGATCACATCGGATCCACCCATCTTATACCTACAAGTATCCACAGCCAACGCAACGTCTCTTCTCACAATCTCACAATCGGAATGGTTATACTCATAGGCTATAAAGTTACTGAGGAAGCAAATTAACCACTCTCCACTTTCAACGATATAGCTATTGAACTTACAC
>JAQFZC010005793.1:0-13540 GCA_034695205.1 Dicyrtoma fusca
CAAACGGCAATTGTAAATAAAATTTCCTTCTTTGTTGATAATTGATATTGCGTCTACGACCTAGCTCAAAACGCTTAAACTAGATAGAGTACGCACACATTTTGAACGTTAGGCGTGTAGTAGAATGTAAATGAAACTCTAATATGGGTTGTCAACACACTTGGGTAAATTTAAAGTAGCTTAAAAGTCCTGCGATGAAGCCGTAAGGTTTTGGTTTTGACTGAATAAATTCTTTTTCGTTGCTTATGTCTGTCTTTGTTGTAAGTATATTTGAATTAGGGCAATGATTCTGCGTATAGATTGGATGGATTCAGTTGTCTATTTATGGGTTTAAATGGTTTACTTTTGAATTTCACAATGAAGCCTGTAATTAAAATTACGCATTCCTTATCCCAATTAAATTGAGGTCACTAGCAGCACCACATTTTAGCAAATCAACTTGGATGCAAATAAACTGAATTTCACTGATAAAACTAAATCTAATTGCATTGTAGAAAATATTCGTTTTAAATTCACTGATCGAAAGCTAAAAACTATGACGCTTGTACAGTAGCTTCTGGACACGTAATTGTACTAGGAGCTTCTAGGAACAGTTGCTGAGGGTTGAATTTTCTTTGTGAACTGAAAATATTTTTTTTGTTATATGGAACTGTTCTTGTTTCTGACCGCTCGATGTAACGGTCTTTGGAAAGCCAAGGTTTGGGGACTGCAAAGGTTTCACACCCCCATTTTACCTGGCTTTCAAAAGCAAGAACTTAAGCTCATTCAAAAGAGTGCTTATGCATTTATTTGCTTTAGGTTTTGCCTTCAGAAGTCCACGAATATTCGTTCAATTGGACGGATGGAAGGGAAGTGACAGTGGACGTGGCTTAAAAGTTTACAGCTGAACCTTTCCAGTCGGTGTTCTCTGGTTTTTGTGAATGCATTTGAATGCGTGTAAGAAATCTTCCATGGACACCAATAGTAGCAAGAGTGCTGGAACCTTCGGAAATACGAGCGAGGGTTGCGTACACAAGAAGGCTTTTTATTGATCTTTGGGGTAGCGTGCTTCATGAGGGTACCGTAAATTCTCCTTTACTATGCGGGTCTCTGATTGTACGAGGGGGTCCGACGGTCTGAATGGAATAATGCGCGGGTCTCTAATTGTACGCGGATGTCCTTATTCTGCTAAATAATGCCTCTGCACAACCGAAAATGCTTTTACGCACTGAACTTTTTAAAGCGTTAACTGAGTAATTTAATTTGCTAAAAGACATCTACCCATTCTATTGCGGACATTTAAACTTCATACTGGTGATTCTTCTAGTAATAAAGGGAAACTTGTCAAACTTATTACTCCGCAATTCCAAATGCTAACTAACAAATCAAGTTTTTCACATGCGCTTCTTTGCAGTGATTTAAGAGCAACGACGTTGACAGCGTAGCAAAGTCACACTCACGACACTGGTAACCTTTTTTCTGGACATGTTTTTGTCTCAAATGGCGAACAAGGTTTGCATTTTGGTTTGACTTGAAGGAGCAGAGAGGACAGTGATAGGACTTTTCCTCTGTGTGCGACCTTATGTGCTCTTTTAAACCCTTTTTTGTTATTGTACTGTAAGTGCACAATTGACACTTGAACTTCTTCTGCTCTTCAACCGACTTTGCGTCGCTTTGCTTTGGATTCAATTTGCAGACTTTTTCATGTCTATTCTTAGATGTGACAAGAGCAAATCCTCTCTTGCAAAACTGGCAATAGTTTGGCTTCTCCCGAGTGTGTGTGAATATGTGGTTTTGCAAGGTTGTTCTGGAACCAAACTGTTTGTTGCAAAGAGTGCACGGAAATGGCTTGTCGCCAGTGTGGGTCACCATATGATGTTTTAAACTGGATTTTTGTGTTGTTGAGTAAGGACAGCGATGGCACTTGAAACGCTTGTGCTTTTCAACCCAACTTGGATCACTTTGTTTTGGATTTACTTTGCAAACGTTTTCGTGAGCAGCCTTGTTAGCATTTGCTGTAATCGGTTTTGCACAAAAGGCACATTTGTAATGCTTCTCGCCAGTATGAGTCACAATATGTCTGTTCAAGTGACTCCGTGTAGAACTTTTGTAATTGCAGAGAGTGCAAAGAAATGGCTTTTCTCCCGTATGGGATCGCAGGTGTATTTTCAAGGCGGATTTAAACTTTGCAGAATACGTGCAATGGTGGCATTTGTGCTGCTTAGCTCCTGTGGTGGAGGACATGCACACGTTTAACTTTGTCAAGTGTATGTGAAGAGTTTGTGTGATGTTGAACCGCAGAAGGAGCGCCGTCTCCGGATTCATGCTAGTTATGATTTTGCTTTTTAAATGCCAACATTAAAACTGGCAAACGCTGCCGAATTTTTGCAACCACTTAGACTAGAATGCTCACAAAAAATAGCATGATATCTTAGGAAAAATATATGAGACTGTCATCACGACATCTACTAATTATATTTTATAATGTAATATATGTATTTCCACCTAAGGAGAAATTTGTTTTAAATTCACTAATCAAGGACTATAAACCACGACGCTTTGACAGAAACTTCCAGACGCCCTTGCACTAAGTGATGATGTGAACAGTTGTTGAGCCGCTGAAGTTGTGAAGTGAACTGAAAATATTTCTTCATAATAGAAGTTGGCTTGTTTCTAACTGCTTCATGAGAAGGTCCTTGGAAAAAAGGGCTTTGGTTTTTGGGACTACAATGGGATTCATTCTCCATTTTCGCCCTTTCACAGGGCTTTGGGACGCAAAGATTTGAGCTCATTCGGACGAGTGTGAGTGTAATTATTTACTTTGGGGTTTGTTTATACAAGTTTAGGAATGTTCTTGCAAATGGAGGGGTGGAAGGACGCCTTCCGAGTTCACAGCTCAAGGTAGCCAGCCGGCGTCTTCTGTGAAATTCCTTTTTTCTGTATTGGTTTGAATACGTGTAAAAATCATCCAGTGAAATCCAATAACGAAGCTGGAAGTTTCATAACCTATAGTGCGAGGTAACTGTTAATTAATTAAGGTTTTTAATACCAACTGCAAAGCTGACCAATAATTGAAATTTGAATTATTAAAATTATGCTTGATCTAGATCGTGCCCTGGTATCTTTACTACGTACATATTAAAGCGATGTTATAAATATATTTTTGTTGCTGTGTAGGAAATGTTTCCTGCAATGTTTCCTCACCTTTTAAATATTACACATACATTTGTTTACATTTTCCAGTTTGGATATTACTTTGGTTAAAAAAAACGTACCTGGTTTGTACGATAACCGCGGTAGTGTAAATCATAACAATATTTATGTTACTCGATGTTTAGTTAATATCCAATAATGATTTTTTCCGTTGACAAAAAGTCGAATTTTGAAACGGCGAGCGTTGAGGGTTGAGGATTTCAAAGTACTATGTAAGGTGCTTGGAAAAATCTAAAGAATGTCAAGAATAATTCAATAAGAAATGGGGGTTAGCAGGAGGATTTACACGAGTGCCACCCGGACATAGTAGTTGATGAGCAACCCTAGAAAATCAATTTAAATATCAGCCATTTGCGTAAGCACATTATTTCAGTTTTTTCCCATGGGTTTGCTGTACTGATTAATTGACGGATGGCAGGATGGAAATTATTTTGCTTTAGCATTATTTATGCCTGAATCCACTCAGTAGCCAGTAGTGTTTTGGATGTAATAAGGGTTACATCCAAACCACTCAATAAGGGTTATTAAAGAGTAAGCTGTGTAATTTGTCATCATGTTGAGTCGCATAATTGTGAATTTGAGGTTAAGAATTAAAGTAAATTGAATTATAATTTAGGCACTTGCAATATAATAGGTAATAAATATTTTAATTAATTCGTCTCTTGACGCAGGTAGGGTTAAAGCGCGTGTGGCGCGCGCTGCTGGCCAAACTGAAGATTACAACATAATGCGTCAGCAAAAATTAGAATGTAGGCGTCTCCAATGTTTGTTAAATGGAATCCGGAAACCAACTCAATCTTTCGATTTTTGAAACGTGTCTTGTAAGTTAAAAGTATCATTTGGAGTTCAGCAGTAGGTTGAGGCACTCACTGTGGCAGTGCATTTGTTGTGAATTGCAGCAGAAATAGGAAACAGCTATTTTGGCAACTCTTGCGTTGTTTGTATAACGATTCAATCTTCTCGGTTTATATTTTAAACAAGGGTGGCAGCCCGTCCTCAGGACGGGTGCATCTTACGAATGTACGAACCCTACAAAGGCAATAAGAAACCTAGAAATGCCGCGTAGTTTGAACATTTAGCCGGAAGTAAAGTAAGTAATACAAATAGTGTGGGTAAAAAGGATAAGGAGAGTGGCGCATATCCAGTTTACTTTAAAGCAGTATTAACGCATCTATTTTATATTTTAAACGATATGTGGTGCCTAGCTAAAACCTTTTTAAGGCAAAATGATTCTCGTTAATATTATACCATTTTGCGGCTATTATTTGAAGCTATAAATGCCTTTACTCGTTCTTCGACTTTTTTACTTTTTGAGTTTGCACCCCTTTGCTTAACTTGAAAACGAAGCTTAGACAGCTTAGACTCATTATGTTTACAAAAATTCACACAAATTACTGTTTCAAAAGTCCATTAAAAATTGGATTCAATGACTTAACCCAGAATCGGTAATATTGCAGCCAAATAGAAAGCATCACATAGGTTTCTTGAAGTAAGTTTTTAAATTTAGTCACATCTAACCTTGACTCTTGTTTTAGCCCTACTGGTGACACTTTCTAAGCGCCCTACAGTTACTGCACGTCCAATAAATTACCACATCAATGCAGCAGTCTGTTTAAATTTTGGTTTTTGAGTGGCGTGGAACTAACATATGATTTAGTTACATTATTATTTAAATTTAATTTTTGCAAACTTATGTTTAGTGTAGTAAAATGCAAAAAATGTGAAAAACAGCCAATGACTTACGAAGCAAAACCGACGCTGAATAAGTGGCAAACATGTATAATTATGTATACTGCCACCATAATGATGGTTACGATTTATAGTTAAATACGCTACCATACAGCCTTGAGCCTTTTTGAATTTTTGAGTGTGCATTAAATCCGCTTTTATAAAACTTCATATTTTTGCATGTTAACATTCAAAATACCGCTATTGCATAAACTAAAATAGACTTAAGGGCTCCTTATGTAAAAACCTAACAGTATTTCTTTACACTTAAAATTCAGGAATCTAATGTGGTTATTTTAACATGTGGCTAATATCGGGATTTTTGCAGCTTTAAACATAAGTATAAGTAGTGACGAGTATTTTACAGCATTTTGAATAAAAATGTTAATGATTTTACAAAGAGCCAATTTTTAGAGTATTTTAACAAATTAGGATTTTAGATTATTCTGCAAAACAACAGGTTTGCTGACCGAAAATACTGTGACATCCAGAAACTTGTAAGCTATCAAATGAAAAAAATTCGGAGAAGAACAACTACTAATTTTGTTTTAATGCTGACGCATTTCGTTTATTAATTTGTGCGCTTCCGATAGTTTTCACATGGTCTTCTTTGACATGTTTTAAGAGTTTGAAAGCTGACAGGGTTGCAAAGTTGCACTCAGGACATTTGCAACCCTTTGCCGTGACATGCTTACGTCTCAAGTGGCCATAAAGACTTGAACGGTTGCTGCACCTGTAGAAGCAGAGAGGACATTTGAAGGGCTTTTCTCCAGTGTGCGACCTCAAATGGTCTTCTAAATTCCGTTTTCTAATTGTTTTGTAAGTGCAGAAGTGACACTTGAGCTTCTTCTGCTCTTCAACCCACTTTGCGTCGCTTTGCTTCCGATTCAATTCGCAAATTTTTTCATGCTGCTTCTGAGCTGTGACTTGAGCGAATTCTCCCGTGCAAAACTGGCAGCTGTGTGGCTTCTCACGAGTGTGTGTAAAAATGTGGCTTTGCAAGGTTTTTCCTGAGCTAAAGTTTTGGTTGCAAAGGTTGCATGGAAATGGCTTCTCCCCCGTGTGGATCCGCATGTGACTGTTTAAATTGAATTTGTGTGCTGTTGAATGAGGGCAGAATTTACACTTAAATCTGCTTTGCATTTCGACCCAGCTTGGATCACTCTGTCTTGGATTTAGCTTGCAAATGGATTCGTGACGAGTTTTGTTAGGATTTATTGCAAATTATTTCGAACAAAAGGCACAACTGTAATGTTTTTCGCCTGTATGAGTCAAAATATGTCTTTTCAAGCTGCCGCTTTGATTACTTTTGTAATTGCAGAGATTGCATGCAAATGGCTTCTCTCCGGTGTGAGATCGCAGGTGAGTTTTTACCCTGCGTTTATATTTTGAAGAATACTTGCAGAGGTTGCACTTGTAAGGCTTATCGGCTTTGTTTGAGTACGTGTACACTTTTAACCTGGTCAAATGTATTTGAAGAGTTTGTCTGATTTTAAACTTCAGCAGGAGCGCCTTCTCTGATTTGCTGTTTCCCATGGTTTTACTTTTTAAAGTTCAGCGCTTGAACCGGCTAACGCTCCAGGTCCAGAGTTCTTGCCTTCACGTAGACGCTTCACTAATATTAAGGGCCTAAGATGTGTAAAAAGAAGCTATTTAAATCGCTGTTGTACGAAATAAATTGTCGCTAGACTCCGAATGAATCTGTAAAGTAGGATACATCTACATTGTTTATAAATATTTGAGTGTCTCATTCGTTTACATGAACAATTTTAAGCCAGTGCCATCTGGTATGATTGTCTTTCTAAATCCTTTCGTTTAACTAAACTCAAACGACTTCCCCAAAATTTATTTTACACTGAACATGTTTACTGTGATATGTTTAATTTTCAGTTTATAGTTGATTGACCAATTTTGAACAAACTGCAAATGTAAATAAAAATTCCTTCCTTATTGGTATTTATTATTGCGCCAACCTACCTACGACCTAGCTCAAAACGTTTTGTCTAGATCGAGTACGCACACATTTGGAAAGTTAGGCGTGTGATAGAATGTAAATGAAAGTCTGGGCTGTCAACACACTTGTGTAAATGTAAAGCAGCTTTAAAGTCCTGAGATGAAGCCGTAAGGTTTTGGTTTTGGCTGAATAAATTCTTTTTCCTTGCTTGTGCGTCCTTGTTGTATATTTTAATTAGAACAATGATTCTTCGTATGGATGGGATGTTATTAACGTGTCTATTTATGAGTGTAAATGTTTTACTTTTGAATTTCACAATAAAGCCAAGTAATGAAAATTCCGCCTTCCTTATCCCAATTAAATTAAGGTCACTAACAGCACTACATTTTTGCAAATCAACTTGTATGCCAATAAACTGAATTTCACTGAATTAACTAAATCTAATTGCATTGAAGAAAAAATTCGTTTTAAGTTCACTGATCGAAAGCTACAAACTATGACGCTTTTGCAGTAGCTTCTGGACACGTAATTGTACTAAGAGCTCCTGGGAACAGTTGCTGAGCGGTTTAGTTTGCTTTGTGAACTGAAATTATTTTTTTTTGTTATAAAAGTTGGTCTGTTGCTGACTACTCCATTTGATGGTCTTTGGAAATCCGAGCTTTGGGGACTACAAATGGGATGCACGCTCCCTTTTCACCTGGCTTTCAAAAGCAAAAACTTGAGCTCATTCAAAAGAATGCTTGTGTAACTATTTGCTTAAGCTTTGGCCTTCAGAAGTCCACGAATGCTCGTTCAATTGGACGGATGGAAGGAGAGCGACTGAGGACATAGCTTAGGAGTTTACAGCTCAACCTTTTCAGTCGGCATTCTCTGTGAAATTCTGTTTTTGTAAGTGCATTTGAATGCGTGTAAGAAATCATCCATGGAAGCCAATAGCAGAAAGGGTGGTGGAACCTTTGGAAGCAGAAGCGAGGGTTGCGTAGAATACAATGCCTTTTTTTGAGCTATAGGGTAGCTTGTTGTATTATATGATGCGGATGGGTAGTTGCAAAAGAACGCACCTGCATTTCTTTGAATGCTGCAGAAATAAAACTATTATGAGCATTACACGCTTTAGGAACCATTGAGTCGTTAAGAACATAATCTTCAAAGGCATATACATTTGCATCGGTAGAAAACTGACTGCTGGGACGTACTTCACAATCATATCAATATAAAGTGTGGACTTTTGTAGAAGAACAGTTACACTTTAGAAATTTGAAAATTATACATTAATTTACTGTACTATAACCTGATGAATCGTGAATTAGATTATTTGTATTACTCAATATACATTTTAAATACGTTATAGTGATATGCTATAAAAAAAATATGAAATTTTTCAAAAAACAAAAACCACTTTTTAATATCTAGTTAAAATTCTACAACTCTTACATTCCTACTAGCCATCTCCACTCGTTGATTTTGACGCAACTACCCATTTTTAGACCACCAAATCACCAATCTTTATGTAATTCAATTAACAGACCCGAATTAGAAATAATATTTTGTCTCCTAGTGTGCTAGCGTTCCTTTGTAAACTCTATTTTAGTTGTGTCAATTTATTGCGTGACAGTATTGTTCAGGAATTCAATATGATTGAAAAGAGTCGCTGCACACTGTAAGCATGAAGGGGAACAACATCACTGCACTGCATGCAACTAAACTTTAGAACTTATGTAATACCAGAAAAAAAGAGAATCACCTCCAGCAGCAATTATTACCAACACTTTAACTTGGCCTTAACTCACACCTTGAGTGTTATTCGAGAGAAACTTATCTTGTAAGTTCAAAGTTTTGCATGGCAGTTCAATATGTAGCTTGTACCTATTTATATACTATATACTGTGGTGTGGATCTGTTTTGAGATGCCGCAGAAATGAATAAAAGCTATTTTGGCAACAACGAATTTAAGTAGTGGCAAGTGTTTTACAGTTGTCGTAAATTAACAAAATAAATGTTTTTCACAAACAGTCAATTTTAAGGGTAACTTCATAAATAAACGTATTCTGCTAAATAGTGTGTCTTCATGACCAAAAATACTTTTACATCATTAAACCTTTTAAAGCGTCAACTGAGTAATTGAGTTTACTAAAAGACATCTACCCTTTTATTACACACATTTATCGTTTCAACTGGCGATTCTACTAGTAATAAAGTAAAACTTGTCAAACTTATTACTAAGCAACTGACACTGCTTACTAACAAATACACTTTTTCACATGTGCTTTTTTGCAATGATTTAAGAGCAATTGCAGTGACAGAGTAGAAAAGCCACACTCACGACACTTGTAACCCTTTTCCCGGACATGGTTTTGTCTCAAATGACGACGAAGGTTTGAATAAAAGCTGCTCTTGTAGAAGCAGAGAGGGCACTTGTAGGGCTTTTCCCCGGTGTGCGACCTTAAGTGTTTTTTTAAACTCCCTTTTGTAATCGTTCTGTATTTGCACAAGTGACACTTGAACTTCTTCTGCTCTTCAACCCACTTTGCGTCGCCTTGCTGAGGATTCACTTTGCAAATCTTCTCATGCTTCTTTTGATGTGCGACATCTGCGAATCCGCTCGTACAAAACTGGCAATTGTATGGCTTCTCACGGGTGTGTGTGAATATGTGCCTTTGCAAGTTTGCTTCTGAGATAAACGTTTTGTTGCAAAGCGTGCATGGGAATGGCTTGTCGCCAGTGTGGGTCACCATATGACGATTTAAACTGTATTTCTGTGCTGCTGAATAAGAACACAGTTGACACTTGAAAGTCTTTTGCAATTCAACCCAACTTGGATTGCTTTGTTTTGGATTTACTTTGCAAACGTTTTCGTGAACAGCCTTGTGAGCATTTGCTGCAAACGGTTTTGCACAAAAGGCACATTTGTAATGCTTTTCGCCAGTATGAGTCACAGTATGTCTGATTACGTTACTCCGTGAAGAACTGTTGTATTTGCAGAGAGTGCACGAAAATGACTTTTCTCCCGTATGGGATCGCACATGTATTTTCAAGGCGGATTTAAACTTTGCAGAATACGTGCAGTGGTGGCACTTGTACGTCTTATCTCCTTTGGTAGCGGACGTCCACGCTTTTAACTTTGTTAAGTGTATTTGAAGAGTTTGTGTGATGTTGAACCGCAGAAGGAGCGCCTTCTCTGCATAGCTGTTCGCCATGATTTTACTTTTTTTTCAAAACTGTAACTGGCAAACGCTGCAGAGTTTTTGCTACCACTTACAATTAGACGTTCGGATGCTCACAGAAAATAGCATGGTATCCTTGGAAAAATGTCTCAAACTGACTGTCATCAAGACATGTACTACTTATTATTAAGTAACAAAGTTCTACTAAGAGCTGATATGAACAGTTGTTAAACCGCTGAAGTTGTGTACTGAACTGAAAATATTTTCTCATAGTAGACGTTGCGTTGGCTTGTTTTTGACTGCTTCATGAGAAGGTCCATGAGAAAAAGGGCTTTGGGACTGCAGAAGGGATTCACGCTCCTGTTTCACCTTTTCACAGGGCCTTCGAAAGGTGAGAAAGAACTGAGCTCCTTTGGACGAGTGTGTATGTAATTATTTACTTTAGGGTTTGTCTATAGAAGGTCAGGAATGTTGAAATGCAAGGGGAGCGACAATGGACGTGGCTTCGGGGTTTACTGCTCAACGTTTCCAGCCGGCGTTCTGTGAAATTCCTTTTTCTGTTTCGTAAAAAAATTATAAAGCGAAATTAAGTAATGATGCTGGACGTTGTAGAACCAGGTGCGTGGTAACTGCTAATTATTAAAGGTTTTTAATACCAACGCAAAGCTGACCAATAATCAACATTTGAATTATCGAAATGATGCTTGATCCAGATCGTGCCATGGTATCTTTACTAAATACGTATTAATTAAGCGATTTTATAATTACATATATTTTTGTTGCTGCTTAGGAAATATTGCTGGCAATACCGTTCATATATTATTGGACAGTTTGCTTACATTTTCGAGTTTTGATGTTACTGTGCTTTGTTCGTTAACTAGGTAAAAATTATAAATAATTAATAATAATATCCAATAATGATTTTTCCCGTTGACAAAAAGATGTATTTTGAAACGGCGCATGTTAAGGGTTGAGGATTTCAAAGTATGTAAGGCGCTTGGAAAAATCTAAAAAATGTCAAAAATGAATATAATGGGAAACAAGGATTTTATGGGAGGATTTACAAGAGTGCCACCCGGACATAGTAGTTGATGAGCAACCCTAGAAAATCAATTTAAATACCAGCCATTTGCGTCACCACATTATTTCAGTTTTTTCCCATGGGTTTGCTGTACCAAGTAATTGACGGATGGCTGAATGGAAATTATTTTGCTTGAGAAGAATAATTTATAATAAACTTGTATGCCTGAAGCCACTCAGTAGCCAATAGTGTTTTGGATGTAATAAGGGTTATGTAGCTTTTATAAAGAGTAAGCTGTCAAGCTGTGTAATTTATCAAAATTTTGAGTCGCATAATTGTGAATTTGAGGTTAAAGAAGAATAAAAGTGAATTGAATTATGATTTAGGCACTTGCAATAAAATAAGCAATAAATACATTAATTAATCAGTCTGTTGACGCATGTAGGGTTAAAGCGCGTGTGTCGCGCGCTGCTGGCCAAACTGAAGATTCCAACATAACGCGTCAGCAAAAATTAGAATATAGACGTCTGCAATGTATGTTAAATGGAATCTGGAAACCAACTCAAAATTTCGATTTTTAAAACGTGTATTGAAAGTTAAAGATATCATTTAGAGTTCAGCAGTAGGGTGGGGCAATCACTGTGGCAGTGTATTTGTTGTAAATTGCAAGCGGATATGGGAAACAGCTGTTTTGGCATTTATACATTGTTTTCATAACGATTCAATCTTCTCGGTATATATTTAAAATTACTCCGCCAATTATTAAGATGTTTGACATAAGTGAGCGCATTTACATCCTGAACCTTTTGAACCGTCAAATGTGAAAACCTGTAAAGAAGACACCCACACATTTTATTTTACTGCAGACACGTTTAATAGAATGTTCCCTTCCTGTTGTAATAAAGTTAGACTCAATTAACAGCATTCAAAACTGTTACAACAATAACAAAACATGGGCTCCTTCGACGTGATTCAAGAGTATGGACATTAAGAGTGTAGCAAACTCACACTCATCAGGACACTTGTTGCATTTTTCTTTGGGCATACTTATGTCTCTAATGGCAATAAAGGCTCGAATTTCAGTTGTATTTGGGGAAGGCAAGAGGATAGTTGATGGGTTTTTTTAAATGATATTCTAAACTCTTTTTTGTTATTGTTCTGTATTTGAAGAAGTGACACTTGAACTTCTTCTGCTCTTCAACCCACTTTGCGTCGCCTTGCTTTGGATTCAGTTGGCAGATTTTCTCATGGCTCTTGGACGATTGAACTTACCGCAAAACACAGAAAGTATGAAAAGGAGGGGATCCATGAAATATGGATATTCACGTAATTGTAAGCGGTTTAAATATAACAAGGAAAACCAGTGTGAATATTGACGACAAATTGTTAAAAGAAACTTTACTACTGACAAGGATCCTTGTTAGTATTTTGCTTTATCATTATTGCACGTTTTCTGATTATCACTAGTGGTGTTGCTGTTTTTATGTTATGAACTTATGAGTAGCTTAACGGCGATTACATATTTTATATTTCATTGTTTTAAATATTCTTGCAGCATTTAACTCTTCATGTTATCCCGTAACATTTCAAAAGATCACAACACTACAATTATTCTTAATTTCGCTCGATTGTTAATGACGTTGTGCATAAGGAAGAGATGACTTAATGGCGGTCAATTTCAAAATCTATTCTAACCCTGTAAAACCGTCTACTGTCAGAAGTCAGAAGCAGCTCCTCACTGTCAATGAATTTTGATGGATAAACGGAAAAACTATGACGCTTTTGAAGAAGGTTTTCGACACCAAATTAACAACGGACCCAAGTGAGCTTTGACCTGTTTTTCTAAAAAGTATATGTATATATGCTACTGTTCCTGTTTGCCTAAACTCAATTTAGCTTGTGTTATTGCATGCATTGTTAGTAGTATTATTCACGGACTAAATATGATTGTAATGAGTTGCTCAGATGCTCATTGCAAACAAGAATGAGAATTATTTATTCACTGGCCCGCAAAAACAGTTGTAAGGCACGTTTTGTACTTCATTTGGGAAAAGGAGCTTTTAAGTCACAAGTCTTATGGCAGTATGATAGTACGTTATTGTTTAAGCGGATTTGTTTGGGTTACAGCAGTTGCGAATAAAAGCTTATTTGGCAGTTAAAAAGTGTACTATTGAAAGGTATTGCATAACAAATTACGTTGATCAAACTAGAAATAATTTTCGCTAAGGATTTGTGTCAAGAATACTGTAATAAATTAACATTTTAATTAATCTCACAAATACTGCGCTTTCGCCGGACAGAAAAAACAGTAATCTATAGAATTGTACCGTAAATAATCCAATAGTATGTTCGCGTAAATATTGTTGAAAGGCCCTCGGACACACCGCGAACAATTAGAGATCCGCGTATTAATGGATCATTTACGGTAATTTTGCAGCTACGAAAATAAGTAATGACAAGTATTTTACAGCATTTTGAATA
>JAQFZC010005794.1:0-13539 GCA_034695205.1 Dicyrtoma fusca
ACAGGGGACCTTAGTAGTGAGACATGGGACAGTTTAAGGCCAGCCCTTTGCGACTAGACTTCGTGCCCCTACAGTACGTTCGACGTTGCGTTGTTGGCGTTGGTGCAAGTTCGACTTTCGATTTATTATTATTAGAATTTATTAGAAAAGGATTAGGATTCGGGCGGACGGACCTGGACCAGACAGATACGAAGACGACATTATTACGAAGTACGATACGGAGTACGAAGTCACGGAGGAAAAGGAAAAGGTAATATTCAAAAAAATAATATTATTTTTAATACCCTTTATAGAAATTAAAATGTTTGTTAATTATTTTAAAGAACTATTTTTTAATCTAACCCAAGAAACGTCGTAAAAATGAATTTTTTCTTTCAAAATAATGTTAGCGAAGACGATTTCGCACGTAATAGTTATATTATTCAAGCCGACATCGATGTTTCAAAGGCGAGGAAGTCACAATTTCTTGATTACCAAGGCGTTTACGTAACTTCAGGTACATAATCAAACTATATAATCATCCAGTATATTTGAGTATATATATCTCTAATTTATTCATTCTTTGTGGTACGATTTGCGCATGCATACAATTATGAGATTATGACAAGTTTTAATTTATCTGTTACTTTTTTTAGTCTTCATTCCAGAGTTTATTATCAATTATCACCCACTGGCCTAGTTAAGTTTCGGGACAGTGCACTGGGGCACCTAATTATAATACACGCTAAAGTATGTATGTAAATGCTTTTGAATAATCCTACCAGTAAGTTTTTGTCTACTGATAATTATTGTATGGATACTTTAATAAATTGTTTCGATGACAGGCTTATCTTGAGGTAAGTATTCATGTATTCTTAAAACAACATGCAAATATATCTATGAACGATAATAAAATTGAAGTCATTGGTAACAAGTGAACGGGAAAATGAAATAATCTGATCTCATTCATGGATTCAAAATCACATCCGAAATTAGGCATTCAAGTGATATTTACTATTCAATTCTCATTATTATATTGCGTACTTTGTAGATATAATTTAGCAGAATACAATGAATCTTATGTTTCAGTAGTAATTTAGTGAAGAACTTTGTCTATCCCTTGAAATCCGAGTGAATTTGCTGTGTGGATTCTGACGTTATAGCCACAATTTACATTTACATTTTTATCATTCAGTTATTTAATTATTGGTTTTAATTTGTCAACTTGAGATGATAAAGTTGGTCGTAAGAATCCATTTTTTTATTTAATTAAGCACTGTGTGATATAGTTTTCTTGTTTAGGAAAAAAATGGATTCTATTAAAACTGTTTTTAAGAATAGCAAATTATTCGGTGAAGTTGCACGTCCCAAAAGAGTATTGAGATGCTTTCGCCTAATTGTGACAGGTTTTAAGGTTTGTATTTCGCTGCATGGGGGAAACGTTTAAAGTAAAACTTTTACGTTTACGGGAGGTAGGGTAGGTATGCTAAAGTGTGATTTGATAAATTCTTAAATGGGATTAATTTATCATTTTAGTTAGAAAATTCGATGGAATCTTGGATCTTGGAATCTCATTTTTGATGCAATCAGCCGTTGAATACATTGTGTGTTTGCGGAGGTATCGGCTTCAAAACGAGTCCCCAGGACGAGATTATCACATTTAAGTATTTGTCACATTTACGTGCACGTACCGTGCTGTTAAATCATTAGTTCCAAGTTAGAGAAAATTAGTCTAGGTACTTAGGGTAGGGTAATTGTCAAAACTTTTAAGTTTAATTGTGAAATCGAGGTGAGCGAAAACTACGTTAGGATTCTATTCTAATTGCCACAAATACTGAAAGTTGTATTTATTTATCCAGAAATGGTTGTAATTCGACAACCAATAGGAAGGAGCCCATACGTAAACTGAGTTCATTTTAGATGATGATATTTGATTGGGGATGATGAATGATCAGTGGAAAGAAGGTGTTGAATCCATCATCTGCTACTTCCGGTTTTGAATTTTGAATGATTATGTGCATTTTCCCTTGCTGATGCGTGCTGTATACCTTTAATTTTTTGTAAAGAATTTAACTTGTTTTGTAGGTTTGCCAGATATCTACTCGTACTCGTAGCTCCGCAAGTCGTCAGCTGTAAATAGGTGACTCCACGACTCGACACCCCAGTTGTGTCGTCACCAGTAAACTGGTCACAACTGCAAACTTGTCACCTACATAGTACGTTAGTCACGTGTAAATTGGTCACTTGCGAAAACTCATCACTTGTAAAGTGGTTATAACAGTGAACTGGTCACTCATATAAAGTTGTGCTGTCGCATCCGGTGACCTTCAAGAAATTTCCAAGGTTATATTATTTTCAGCACTAAAGAGCTGATTAAAACTTATACTGTAATGATCACTTACTATTTTAATTACCGTGAGTGACCAGTTCACTGTTGTGACCAATTTACAAGTGACAAGCTGTGTAGTGACGAATAAAGGTAAGACTTCCATTTTGTGTACACAATTTTTCAATTTTAATTTCATTTATTGCTATAAAAAAATCCCACCGAAAGAGTCCGGAATACTAAACGGATGAAGTAAAAACATTAATAATAAATTTGTAGTTTTTAAATATGTATCGTCACATTTGACTTAAAATTATTATGAATTATGGTTTACAGCTATGAGGTTGATGACATTACTACTTACAGAAAGCAGCATACACTTAATTCACGTTGATAACTACAACTGCAGTGATAGGCAAAAAACATCTCACTACAAACAAAGAAAGTACAAGAAGCTGATAAAATAACTGTAAAAACATAATGAAAAAAAAATGCCCCACCACAAAGAAGAGAGATACCCAGTATACCAATGCTAAATTTGGTGGTCACTACGTCGTATCTATAGTAAAACAATTCTAGTAATAATTATTTAAAAGTATGTACATGCATCGGTTTAACTTAAACAATATACGGAGAGAGCTCTTCAGTCTTTTTCAAAGTTCATTTGTCTTCGAATCTAAAATTAATAATAGAAATGCTGTGCTACGTGTGTTAGTACCAGTACCCAAATGAACAAGATGAGACTGCGTTAAACCTGTTATTGAAAGATAAAATAAACATTTTGGCATGATTATAACGGATTGTAAATATAAATTAAAACTTAAAACAAACAAATACTGACATCAGCTGACCTTTTCAAAGTTTAAAAGCGCATGCAGTGTAGTAGGTTAGTAAAATAATGTATGTACAGTCCCTGATGTTTGCTTAAAACCAAATGTTTGTTGTAAGGGAAGTTGTTTCTAAAAATTTTGTATCTGCATATCTGGATTTACACCAAATAACTTTGTACGTTTCTCAATTTTTAACACTGTGCCTTTCCTTAAATACAATAAAAAATGTCAACTCAAACTAAACAAAATTACTAGGTACTTTGTTTCCTGATTCATGCCCTACGTCTACATATTATATCACACTACATTCCGTAATACTCTGATTTCTTTACAGAACTACTTATACAAAACGACATCATCGTGGTCCAAAGTAAGTAGGGGCGGTGGATAGGTCCCAAGAGGTGGATGGTACGTCCCGAGGGGTTGCCGAAGTTGGAAGGGTTCGTAAGAGACATGAGAAACGTGGCTGGAGTGTGTTTCCCGGGAGTGTGCCACAGGCAAAGCCTCGACCAACTCCAGATTTGCATTGGGTTGTGAGTCGAAAGAGAGAAGAATATGAACTTTATTTGGATTGATGCTGTCTGTCAGTTTCTGAGCAATGATTGGCTTTGTAGTTGGAGCGCCGTATTCACTTGACGGTTTACTGGGGGGCCCATACTCAGTGGAAGGACCCGCAGGTGCACCATAAACGTCTAATGGCGAACCCGTTCCTGGAGGGCCGTAGCCGACGTCGGGGTCTGGAGCTCCGTAGCCAGTAGAGGGCTTCCGGTAGTGCTTGTCTTGGACGGGTAAGTAGGAGTCCTAAGGAAAAAACATAATCAGTCATTTAAAAAACTATTGATCAGCCATTATTTCAGTTTCTTAACCTTTGTCAAGGTAGCCATTTCGAAATTGGGAATCATCGTAAGAATGCTTTAAACAAGTATTCATTTTACAAATTAACTGTTTCAAAACGGTCAAAACTTGTGATTAACATCTGCAGAAGGTTTAAAAAAAAAAAACAAAATTTTCCAAAATGGGAAAACTAGATAATAGCACTTTTAAAGAGGTCAAAACCAGAAATTAAGAATTTTCAAAAGAATTTTCAAGAATACCGTTTCAAAAAGGTCAGAACACGAAAGAATACCGTTTCAAAAAGGCTAAATCTTACCCGGTTGTTTGGTGGCGGCGGGGCAGTGACGTATCTCCCTAGAGGTGAATTATCATCCCCTGCTTGCTGTTTGGGTGGTCCATACCCTTGAGAAGGGCTACCCTGCCCGTTATCCTTGGGTGGTTTTTTGGGCGGCAGGTATCCTTGGGAGTCAACGTCCTCCTGTTGCCCATTAGGCCTGCTTTGACTGGGCTTCTGGGTAGGTGGTCCATAGGCTTGGGAGTCCACATTTTCTTGCGTTTCTTTGGGGGGCTTATTGGGTTTATTGCTAGGTGGCTTCGGAGGACCGTATGCTTGGGAGTCGACGTCCTCCTGTTGCTCGTTGGGTGGCTTTGGTTTGTTATTCGGTTTCGGGGGTGGCGGTCCGTAGACGGGCAAAGAGTCCACCTGCTCCTGTGTCTCATTGGGTGGTCCATATTCTGCATTTGGTTTTTTTGGCTTTGATTTCGGGGTGGGTCGCTGGGTGGTGGTGATTGGACTGGGTCGTTCAGGCTCCTCGGCCGACACAGATGCTTTCAAAATAAAATTATTTTGAACGCGCGGCAAATCCGTGGCACGAACGTTGAATAAGTCATCCACTATAGCGTCATCATCGTGATTTTGGTTCTGATTTTGCTGGCGTTGGAACTTGCGCTGACTTTGGTTTGAACTTTGACCTTGGTTTTGACCCTGAGCGCGTGAGCCAGGGAGCCGAGAAGGTTTTTTTTCCACTAGCCGGTGGTACTGACTGTCATCCCTCGCTGCAGGAGGCGGAGGTGGATTGTCATATTTTCTGCCGTTTGGACGATTGTTTGTGTTGGGTCCAAAATTCTGTTTGGCAAAAATTAAAATTATACATCAAAAGCTTACAATTAGAAAATTCAAACAATGCTTTCTATTTCTATCCGATTTAAATCAATCACCTTTGGTCTTTGAGTCCCAGTTTGAGTTCCATCTCGTAGCCTGGCGCTAGCGGCAGAATTCCTATTATTGTTGTTATTATTTTCGTTAACAATATAGCTAACGGGCTTGTTATTATTATTATTATTATTTTTGTAATTATTGTTATTACGATTGTTATTAGATTTTCTGTAATTGTTATTATTGTTGTTGTTACTATTTTTGTAGTTGTTATTATTATTATTTATTTTGTAATTATTACTGTTGCTGTTATTAGCTTTGTAGTTTCTGTTGTTGCTGTTATTATTACTACTTTTGTAATTATTCTCGTCGCTATTGTTACTGCTAAAACTATCGTAGTCCACATCAGTTGTTTGACTTGAAGTGCTGGTACCATAATCCGTATCATCCTGCGTATCAAAGTCAACATTACTGTCCTTTTTGTAATTACTATTGTCGGTTTTGTAATTGCTGTTACCATTATCACTCTTGTAATTGTTGCTGTCGTTGTCATTTTTATAAGTATCACCGTTGTTGTTGTTTTTGTAATAATTGTCTGTATTATCATTCTTGTAATTATTGTTAACATTGTCGTTTAGGTAATAATCGTCGGTGGTATCACTCTTGTAATTATTGTTAACATTATCGTTTTTGTAATTATCCCCATTATTCTCATTCTTGAAGTTATTGTTAACATTATCGTTTTTAGGATTGTCGCTATTATTATTATTATTATTCTTGTAATTATTATTTCCTCGCCTTTTTGTACTAAAGTTGTCATTTTCAGTTTGTTCCCGGTCGTCAGTTTTTCTGCTATTTTTGTTATTAGCATTGTTAGTACTACTAGTTCGTCTAGAAAATCCGTTACGAGTCGATAAACCAGCGTCCAGTGCGACATAGTCATCGTTGAAATAGTCAAAATAATCTTGACTCGTGAAACTAGCCACTTTAGAGGGTAGCGTTGGGGGAAGTCGTTGTTGCTGCTGCTGTTGGACAGGTTGGACGAGTGCTGGTAAGGGCGGTGCAAGTGGGGTTTGAGGTTTTGTTTGGATCGTTTTTGGTTTTTGGTAATTATTATTTGTGACACGAGATCGTGGGGTTCCCGCTGAAGCAGAAATTGGAGGTGGGACTTTAGTTCTACTTTTTTGATTGAAATGATGGTCACCGTCGCCATCGTGATGTTTTGTTCTGTATTCTGGAGGTAGAGGATCTCTCTCTTCAACAGGGATTATTGTGGGGGTTACTTTTTTAGGCAGTGTAGGTCTTCGGAAGGCGGATAGCTGGACGTAACTACCATCCTGAAATAATTTCAAGGCAGTTTTTACAATAAAACACAATACCAATTACACATCCAAATTCAACAAATTATAAAATCGGATACTGTGTATACCTCTGTTTTAGTACCCAGCTCTTCGTTAATTGAGTAATAGTTTTCGGATTTTGGACAGTCCACGTTTGCCCACCAGTCACATGTAAATATCTAACAAAATAAAACTCAATACTGTATCCGATTCTTAAATTGTAAAAGTGAAGAAGTTTAACAGTTTTTGTCAACTCGTTGCTTAGAATATTTTAAATATATTAAACATGTATTTTTGACCCCACCTGTTGATTGAACTGTGTTCCATTAGGACAAAGAAAAGATTCCTGCTGAATAGTTGGCTGCTCACTGCAATCGGAACATCTGTGAAATACTTGGCATTCTGGCAAAACAGAAATAGAGTCAAGGAAAGTAGTTACCAATTAGTAATTTATTCATAATTCATTACAACAACTTCAAAACATGATACTGCGAAGTTTGCTTCTAATCTAAATCCATGTGCAAAAATATGGGTAATGTAATAATTATAATATAAATAAGGTAGTATTCTTAGTAAATTCTGTTCTTTCAAACAGCAACGAATAAGTAGGAATAACAGAAAAAAACGTTTCAACTTACGTGTTTCAGGATCAGCATAAAATCCAGAGATTTTACCCGCACAGGAGAAGCTAGTCCGGGGGACTTTGGAAAGCACTGGATAGTCAGCAGCTGGTTGACCTGGAATTGAATCTCGAATGTCCCAAGCATCCGCAATCCGCTCTCGCAAAACTGGCCTCTGTTCACATAAACGCACAAAAATCAAGGAAAAGGGAATTACTGCAAACCCTTTTGATTTTAAACAAAAATGCTTCTCATTTTTGAAAAGGTATGTACATAATTCAAAATCTAGTGAAATGAACTGTGTACTTTTCATTTCATTTCTACGAAATGCTCCAAACTGACTTCCCACTACAGAAATAATGATTCATTCAGATATATCAGTTCCAATACATGAATTACGTACTACAGCAATTCTTTAGCTCCCACAACTTGGACCAGTATTCACGAAAACAGCCCATAAAGAAGCCACATAGGTACATTAACTTTATACGAAATATTGCGGCAATTTTACCGCAAACAATAAAGTTATTTCCTGTTGCAACTGTAAACATCGAAAGTAGCGGCTTAATAAAGAAGTTAAAGCTTCTCGGTAATAATTCCTATCTATTCACTAACACATGTCTTATGTTACATACAAAGTTTATGACTGTAGATACATGTTCTGGTTTAGTTTAGTTTAGTTTAGTTTATAATTAGTTCAATACTTCAACTGTGCTCAATATTCCAGAATTAGGGCTAAAATAGTGCATTCTACATTGCATAATATGTCATAATTAAAAAATAATCTAATTAATAAAACCTACCCAAACGGCAGTCTGGTTTAATGAGTACATATACCATTAGAATTAGTACACCTGTCACCTGTGAACTTCTACGCCTTCCCTGTCCAGTTAACACATACGGTGATAACTGTGTCGTGTGTAACTATTAACTCATAATCGTACTAATAGCACCGTCAATCCTGGATTTTATGACGTTACATACGTGGGTCACACTAATTGTGAGAAAATAAATTAATGGAAATTGAAATGAGTAACTAGCGTACATACCTAATTAATTTATGACTTGATTACTATCAGGCAAGTTTGACGATGAAGTTATTACGCATTAATATACACTAACAAGTATGTAGTAGGTAAATGTTGAATGTATAATAAAAATGAACATTAGTAATGAGTTGTGTGAGTCATGAGTGTAAACATGCATTATTGAAAGTAAAAACATATACAACGACAATTATATTGAAAAAAAATAGTTCACTTTACTTTACTTTTAAAAAAAATGACATGATTCACAAAACCCATTGACCTAGTTCACAAGAGACACAAAAGTTACCCACAATACAATCAACATATACATGCAAAGGTAAAGGAACTATAATTCCTATTAAAAAGTCCTAAATCTTAAGTACATCCTAATTGCTTTTACATCTTTATAGTTTTCATTATTAAAAGAAATACCAAGGAATTAAATTGATTGTTCAATCAATAACCTTATTATACAATTGACACCTTAACGCTAGTGACTAGCTACTATTACAAGCATTATATAGTATTCAGTTTTAATTACAAAAAATAATAGAAAAATAAAAAAATTAATATTCACGGTCACCAGTCAGTATTCAGTATTAGGTTCAGTTCATCATCTATATTGTTCATTAATTAACTAATTATTATTATTAAGTAATAATAAGGCAAACGGGATTAAACACCTATTATGAATTCATATCGCGTGTTTCTTCAATTATTTTGACCCAGACTTAATTGAATGTAATTGAACCTCGTTTGTTCAACCGTTCAACAATACTTTCAACTTTTAAGTTCACACAGTTTTGTTTTTTGTTTTGTTTTTTTGCTTTTACAAAAGGGAACATTCAAGGTTTCAGCTTTAGACCAGAATACTTTCAGCCAGTTTATTTCGCACGTGACGAACATTTGATTGTTTAATACTTGTTAATTAATTAGGTAAGTTATTACAATACTGACTATTGACAATGCAAAAAGTGTCGCACCCCTTGCAACACTTTCCACTTTCTGCTCTTCTGAAATTTTGCGTGCTTTCTGTCGATGTGAACACAATTTTAAGCTCAATTTCAATAAAATGACCCCGAAATCAACGAGAAATGGAGAATCTTCAAAACTTTCAAAACTTTGACCTTCATTTGTAATTTGCACACTCATTGATTAATACGTTTTTGTTTTTAATTATGTTATTAGTTATAATTATAATACTGCAATGTATTGTAAGTACCTAGTTGTTAGTTGTTAGTGACTTCGAAAATTTATTGCGCACAGTGTGCAGTTTAAAACTCGGTGGATGCTCGTTGTTAGTAATAAAACTTACTTGCCTAATTAATGACTTAATTACACCCAGAGAGCAGAGGTTACTTAAATTAAATAATTTAGTTTTTAAATTATTTACTTAAATGAAATAGCTAGGAAATGGTTTAATTTTAAAGTCAAAAGTGGCACTAGCTTCTTAAAAATGTGTAATCTATTCTAACGGCTAACGTTAGCAAAAGGCGGTTTTTTCGGCTAAATATACTTGATTCACTGTTTCACAGTAATACTCAATGGTTCGTTAACGGTGTTAAAGCGTTTTGCTCTAAAATAAACTTACAAGGTCAAGCATTGATTGACCACATTTAATTATCATAATCATAATTTTACCCTAACTGACCTTGCATGCTACACTGTAAAAAGTGATTAAACGTTTTGTTCTTCCTCATCATCATAGAGCACAAGCAGTGAAGGAACGTAGTAAAGATATCCACTTACGGCAGTTGATGTGATAAAATCTCTTTCTGGTGTCACTTCAGGGGGCGGGGCATCCGGGGGGTCGATTAGCACCCCTTCAGAGTCCACCTGCTCAATGTATTCAACCCCTGGCGTGGGTCTCGTTGGTCGTGGGCGATAGGGTCCTCGTGGATCCAAGGGGTCCATAGTGACGGCGTCACCACCTCTAGCAGGGCCACTTGGTCCACCGCCTGGGCCAACACCACCTCCAGAACCAGGACGTCCATTTCCACCAGAAGACCCACCAGAACCAGGCCTGCCGCCACCGACGCCACCTGAGGGACCACCCGATGAACCAGGACTTCCAGGGCGACCACCATTTGAGCCACCAGGGCGACCGCCAGGCCTCCCAGGTTGACCAGGGCGACCGGGACGGCCAGGTACACCGGAAGCTTCGTCAGAATCCTCAGAGGGATCAGGGTACGAGTAGCCACCCCCACCTCCTCCACCTCCTGAATTTGATCCCCCGCTTGGTTTGTAGTTGTAACCGCCGCCGCCGCCGCCGCCGCCGCTACCTCCGTTACCACCACCATTTCCACCCCCACCTTGTCCAGGTCGACCTCCCCCACCGCCCCCGCCTTGACCTGGTCGACCTCCCCCGCCGCTCCCACCTTGACCTGGTCGACCTCCTCCTCCGCCCCCACTACCTTGTCCACCACTTGACTGGTCATAGTCATATTCGTCACCCCCACCTTCGGGTTTATTATCTCCTTGCCCCGGTCGATTACCCCCCTGTCCAGGTCTGTTGCCGCCTTGACCTCCAGGTCTGTTACCACCCGAGCCTGGATAACCCCCACCCCCACCCCCACCATTACCTCCGCCCCCACTGCCACCTCCACTCCCACCGCCATTTCCATTTCCTTGACCCGGGCGTGACCCGCCAGCTCCTGAACCCGTTGTTGGATCAGTTTGTGCACCTCCCTGTGGTTTGTTTGACCCCGCACCACTTCCCCCAAGAGTAGGCCGACCAGACGATCCACCTCCTCCCCCTCCTCCTTGTCCAGGTCGACCGCCTCCACCTCCACCGCCACCTCCACTGCCACCTCCATTGCCACCTCCACTGCTACCTCCACTGCCGCCTCCACTGCCTCCTCCACTGCCACCTCCGCCTCCACTTCCACTTCCACCTCCACCTCCACCACTGCTGCCACCTTGGGACGGTCTTCCACCTCCATTTCCACCCCCACCGCCACCCCCTCCTGGCCTATTTCCACCGCCACTCCCGCCTGGCCTATTTCCACCTCCGCTTCCTCCTGGTCTATTACTACCACCAGCCCCTCCTGGCCTACCACCACCCCCTCCTTGGGAAGGTTTACCAGGGTAATCATATCCCCCCTCGCCATCTCCTCCCGGCCTAAATGGTTTACCACTCCCCCCTCCCCCTTGAGAGGGCTTAGAACCCGGATAGCCCCCGTAGCCCCCCTCTTCATCTTCAGGGCCGCCAGCTGGCTCATAGTTATAGCCTCCTCCTGATGGTTTCGATGGGCGATTCCCACTACCTCCTCCTTGCCCTTGACCTGGACGAGCTGTGACTAGTTGTGGCCGAGATGAGTCCGTAGGTCTAGTAGAGGAGCCAGCTCCACCTGTAGGCCCTTCCCCATCTGCATTAATTCCAGTTTCCACCAACTCATGCTCCTCGTCTCCTTCGGGGCCAGTGATTCCACTGTCTGTGGTAGGTTTGGTTCCGCCACTTGCACTTCCACTACCTGGGGTGGTTGGCTTCGAGCCGCTACTGCCACCACTACCACCCCCGCCACCACCTGAAGAAGTACCGTTCGAACCACCACCTCCTCCTCCTCCTCCTCCTCCACCCGTGGGAGACCCCGCAGCTCCGGAAGAATCTTCTTCAGCTTCTGAGGGCTTTGATGTGGATGACCCACCGGCTCCACTGCTACCACCACTTCCACTACCCGGCTTAGATGTTGAGGACGTTCCCGAGTTACCGCTTCCGCCACCTTGTGATCCACTTCCACCCGGTTTAGAGGTCCCGCTGCCACCAGCGCCGGTTGTGCTTCCTCCCTGTCCCACGGTGGGAGCAGCTCCACCCGAAGAATCGCCGTAGCCACCTGTAACCTGTCCAGCTGGAGTGTAGTCGTAGCCACCGCCACCACTTGTAGACGGGCTATTAGTGGTGTAATCGTAGCTCCCCGTAGGGTACCCATAACTGCTACTAGGGCCGCCACTGTGTTTACAAAATGCAATCAAGTAACATGTTAATGGCATAATTTTGTTAAAGTGACATTTTGAAACGATCCACCTGTATCTTTAAAGAATGGAAAAAGTATGGAAAATATAGGTTACCTATTATGGTCCTGATAGCCCCCACCTCCGCCGTATCCCCCTGTCACCACTGGACCATACTGTTGAGACAGCGGCGGGACGAACTGCTGATTGGCGCTTTGGTAGCCTTGATTTTGACTTTGAAAAAACTGACGATTAGTCGTTGACTCCGCATTGTAATTTAAGTCTTGATTTAACTGTTGATGAGTGATTCCGGGGGCGAGTCCAAGAGGTGACCCAAGGGGCTGATTTGGGTTTGGGATTTGATTTAAATTTTGAATTCCATTTCCATTAAAGTTTTGATTTAAATTGGTTTGTTGCTTAGCAGCTTGGATTTGTTGTAATAGGGCCAAGTTAGCATTTTGAGTCTGAAGGAGTTGCTGTTGAAGGGCATTAATATCTGCATTCGTATTCAAATTGGAATTCCCGAGGATTTGATTTGAATTTTGCAGTGTTTGAGGAAGCTGAGTCTGAGGTAACAAGTTTAAATTTGAATTCAAATTTGGTTGATTTTGATTTTGATTTATTTGCCCTTGATTATTATTGACATTTAAGTTTTGAAATTGCGATTGAACTGGCTGCGCCAGGGTTGGTTTAACGAATTGGGTTTGGCTGGAGATGCTTGGTTGACTTTGATTTGGAATCGCTGGTGTCAGTGGCAGATTTTGATGTGCTAACTGATTAACGTTTTGGGCAGAATTTTGGTTAGAATTTTGGACTTGGTTTAGAATTTGATTGATGTTTTGGATTTGGCTTGGATTTAAACTTAGAAGTGGATTTGCAGTTGTTGGACTTGGAACCACGACGTTTTGGTTTTGATTTAGCCTTTGAAGTTGACTAGTAATCTTATTTGGATTTAAACTTTGGGTTAGACTATTCACGGTACTTGGACTGGACACTTGACTTGAATCATAAATTTCAATCGAGCTTTGAATTTGAAATTGATTATTGTTATTATTATTATTATTCACTGTTTGATTTACGTTTCCATTTTGATTCAACTTACGAATTGGATTTACGTTCGAATTCAAGTTTGAATTTACAACTTGGTTTTGATTCAGTTGTTGGTTCTGGTATAGATTGGGACTGGGTAGCCCTACTGGGCCCCTGGGTTGGTTATTAAAGGCCTGTTGTTGATTTTGAATAAAATTTGGATTAAAATTAGGATTGTTGTTTTGAATTGGTCCATGATTCCCATTAAAATTTGGATTTTGATTTCCGTTCGCAAATCCTGGCGTTGGTGGCGTGAAAACTGGTGGGGGTGGCTGATTTTGATTTTGATTTTGAAAAGGTTGAACTCTTGGTGGATTTTGTAGTTGGACGCCAAGACGTCGGGGTGGGTCAAAAAGTTGGTGTCCTTCAGCAAAAATTTGCTCTGG
>JAQFZC010005795.1:0-13539 GCA_034695205.1 Dicyrtoma fusca
CAAACATAATTTTAGCTTTTTAAACAAGTGTCAAACTGTATTTTGACCCTTTTAAAAAACGTCAGACATAATTTTAGCTTTTAAAAAAAGTTGTAAAACAGTATTTGAACCCTTTTGAAAAATGTGAACCCTCATTTTAGCACAGATGTAGTGATTGATTTATTGAAACATTTAAAATAAATTTTGTGACGTCATAATTGAAAAGTCCTTCAGTAGTTCAGTATTCAGTACCTACTGGAAATATTTACTTTTGTGAAGATGGCAAGAAGACGGAGTGAAGAAGATACATATTATAGCTAGAACAACTGATAGCTGGTATGCACTTTTGGAGAAGTTGGAAGCAGAACTCTTGTGGGAAGCGCAGATGCAGCACGTGTACACCTTCCACTCTTCATTTCCTCCTCAACTCAACTCGCCACTCTCCAGTCTACAACAACAACAGCACTGAAAAAGTTCAACAACTTTTAACTTTCCTCCGTTTTTTTAGTTAAAATTAAAATCCAGCTCAAATAACGCTCTTACCGACCTAAAAAACTTGTGAGCCATTACTAAAGTCCCCAATTTCGAAAGTGTAGCTTACACTTTAGCTGTCAATAGTTTCCCCTCAAGTTCCAACCATAATTGATAATTAATTCTGAAAATAATTTAACATTTAATAATTGCACCCTTCAATCATGTCAAATAATTCGTGTGCTTCGGGAACTTTGATTGTCGTCTCAAACCGTCTTCCCTTCGTTCTCAAGTACAATGACAAAACAAGTGCGCTGGAGCGGAAGTCGAGGTTGGTATTACTTTTTTTTAATTTTTTGAAATAATTATTGCAATTTCAAATTCAGCTTGAACCGACTTTTGACTTTCAAATGTAACATTTTCATTCACTGGTTATGGCAGCATGTTCAGAACAGTTGACAGTTGACAGTTAACAGAGTCGACAGTTGACAGTCAGTTTGTTTTTAATTATCATTTATCAAGCAAGTAATTTAGCGGTTAAAATAATGTGTAAAAGGTTGAAGGTATTTGACATGCAGTTTTGCTTGCAGTCAACAGTTGACAGTAAAAGGATGAGTCAGAGAATTTATTTCAGGAAATACGATGCAATTGACAGTTGACAAAATTGTTGCTGGTCACTTCGAATGTCATTGGTATGTTAAAATAACATTTAAATGAGGATGTAATATTAGATATTTACAAGGAAGGAGCAAAGTTGAAGGTTTACTTGTCACGAATTTATTTTGATTTAATTATGCATTTCCTGCCCAACGACGAGGGCTGCTTACCTATTTTCAATAATTAGTCGATTTATCGATTTATGTCAAGTACGAAAGAGATTGTGTATTACGTTGTTGTTGTTCACTAAAGAACTACACTGTGTACAATGCATAATGTCAGCATCGGTCTGTCGGTATCGGGATTTCACATTTAAAATTTTTAAATTCTTTATTCATAAGTACGGTGGATGGTAGAAGGTATAGTGATTTATTTAAATGTCAAAAGTACCTACCTAAGTAGCTTATGGACGACCTTCAGGAACAACTTGAAAGCATTAAAGATCCCATTAGCCCCGTACACCTTCATTATATAATGCTTCGCCAAGCTTTAAACATTCAACATTATTGTTTTAGTGCTGATTAGGAACGTTGAGTGTGACAGTGACACAATGAGATGATATTTAGCTTGACTCGTGTACGCAGATTTTTGGGATTATAATCACTTGAAACATTCACTTTTATGTAGCTACTCAACATTAATTTATTTGTGTCAATTATCGTTTTGCTGTCGTTTTCGTTGGAGCACCCTGACCATCTCTATTACTTTCCTTTCGTATGCATAATGTCAATGTGTGTCATAATGTGTTTTGTTTTTGGCTTTTTAATTTTTTTTTTCTTCTTCTGAGTGAGCCTTTATTTTTATCGAGGCTAGAGGTGAATGATGATGATGATGACGGTCTCTTTATTACTTTGTTTATTGACAGTTACATATTTTGGTAATCTTGACAATATAATTTGATAGTTGATTTCCATGTAGCCAGCCACAATGTGGGGATCTTTAAATTTAATTCAAATTATTTAAAATTAACACTAGTTTTTTTTATAAGTGAAATCGCATGAGTGTGTAGATTGTGATAAATGTGAAGTTTTAGCTTTTGATTTTAACCGTAAAGCATAGAGGTACCTGTAATTACGGAGAAAGATGACGCGTAGAGCTACCTAGAGGTGGGATGTAGGCTACCTGGTATAAATAATTAAAATAATCTAAAATTAAAATAGAATTAACATACACTTGATTTTGGTCCGCTCTCTTGAGTTTCTGTTGCTAGTGCGTCATTAAAAGCTATAGTACTTGTGTAAACTTCCACTCTGAACAGTTCCCGAGAAATGCAGCGATAGTAGTATCTAAAGTGTAGACATACCTTGAAACTAGGTAGTATTGTTTTTTATCATTATAAAGTAGTATGTACATTTAATGGACTTCTTTTTGTTGGGTAATCACCTGACTAAGGTTGAATTTCACTAGAAATTTGACTGTCATCCGTTTTTATGCAACTGCAACAGGCAACAGTAATGGATCTAAAAAACTGACAAAGCCACTATGGTAATTTGTAAGGACTGCATTTAGTGCGTTTGAATACCCGCTGTAAAAATAGACAGTTTAAAGCTGATATTGACATTGCAAATTTCAGGTTCAAACTATTATTTTACAGTACGGTGGTGGCTACTGGCAGTATTTTCCTCAAAAATTACAGTGCATTCCTAACCACGGCTTGTACAAAGGCTCACAAAAACAAGGCTGTTTATGTATATTCTATTTTTAGAATATAATGAATATTCATTTTTCATGCCATCGGTTGCAGGGCAGGCATGGGTGGAGACTTATACCTTAAAACAAAATAATTACAAAATTCATTAATATTCCAAAGGGAATTGGAAGGCAGTCGGTCGGTCGAGGTAATAATAGAAGCTGTGCTCACTCATAAGGCAGGAAATAATTTATATATATGTACGTACTACGGATCTTTATAATTATTATGCTTTATTTAATTTAGATTTTTTAAAATGCGCACTTTATCAGGAAATATCTGTAATCTAACCTAACTATCTTGCGCAATCGTAATCATAATCGTATTTACAATTTACGCAAACACAACGACATGCGACAGTGTAGCCTCAAATTTTCGATTATGTATATATATGTAAGTATGACTTAAATATTATGTTTCAAAAATTAACTACTTGCTTTTATTTAAAGATTTATTACCACTGGATCCGTAAATAACTGTCAATTGTGTTTTGGTCTTTACTAGTTAGTCTACTTCTAAAGTTACATTTTGGCTCTGTAGTCTATGGGATAATGGGATCTATAGAATTTGACTTGTTATCTTATTCCCACACGAACTCTTTATCTTAATTTCGTCTAATTTATGTAGTTATTTACATGAGTAGTGACATTGCTTCTGCTGTGGTGTCAGTCTTATCATTTGTCAGTCCCATCATCGCCCCATCACCCAACCAACTGTAATAGTCAATACAGTGGTAGGGGTTCTCACAGTCAATCTTAACTCTCATAGTTCAACTCTTATGGTATTATTATTATGTACTGTATTATTTTGGTCATGGACAGTTTCTTTCGTTGTATTTTTTATTTTTGTATGCCATGCAGGGTCTTGTTGTTGTTTGCTTCGAACGTGTGTGCTTTTGCTTGTTCAGAGTTCAGTCTGTTGTTTGTTCAAGTCGTTACTTAGATATCGAATGACAGATAACTTATATCAGAATGCTACTTTTTCCTATAAAATTGCTGTCTTGATGGGTATTTTTAGTCGTTGATAGTTAATAGGAATGGTACTGGTTTTTAATGAAGTTGGTAAGATGTGCGTAAGTAATCATAAATCTGTCGAATAGCGTATCTAAATAACTACGTAGGTACATATAGTTTAACAATTGTTACGCCGTATTACTCCGTGTTCCATGGGACTCTGGTTAGTTGAGTGTTTTTTCCTTAGGAAATGAAATTTTTGTTTTAAAGTGATTTGAAATTATTATTGCTGCATAGCCATAGAGCCTTGTCCTAAGTTGAACCTAAACTAATACGTTTTATTACGTTTCAGAATTCGTTTTAATATTGTATGTATACAGAATATTTTGAGCTGCAGTGCTATCTCAAATATGACAAGTCAGCATAATATATTATAAAACGATGAGAGATGGTATTTTTTTTAAGTCAAAATATGAGATTGTCCTTTGTCAACTATTCTGTATACCACACTGTACGTCTACAGAATGTTTTCAACAAAGTTCAAAGTTGTCCACAGGTTTTTTAAACTTAAAATATTATTAATGGGAAATACACAATGTGACAGGCGGGTTCAGACGTCTTGGATTGACCTTCGTTAATAAATCTATGCCAATTGTGATTTGCTACTGATTGGTATCTACGTCTATATGAATGAATCATGACAGAGCAGTGTAGCTACAGTTTTTCTTTTATGTATGTGGCAGGAATTTACAGAAGAATTCTACAGGAAGGTATTTCCGCAGATTAAAATTTACCATCGCAAAAGGAAACAGTATGGTAGTGTTTATGCTATCATTATTCAGAGCATGTCTGTGGCATCTTGTCTTGTGTTTAGGCGTACAGTACAGAGTCTAAAGTTGGAGGTTGTTATTATTGGAAATCGCGGAATAGGGATGAGGAATGAAAATAAATGGACTTGATCCAATTTTGGAACTTTTTTTGCGCTGTAAATATATATGTCTTATGTAATGGCTTCCAGTGTTTCTTTTCCATAAATAGTTGTTGTAGAATGCATTATGCAATATTTCTCCTATTTATACCTCTATGAACGAGAATACTGCTTGTAGCATGCCAAGACATGACATCGCACTGGAGATTCAGATTTGCTAGTAAAATTCTGAACTACCTACCTGCCTGCCTATTGTTTTTTCAAGTAACTTTTGCAATAGTTATTCATTGGATAACCAAATATTATTGAGTTGCACTTTGAATGCAATATTGGTGAGCCTTTCAATTATTGTATGGCTGCTGCAATTACAGAGCAGACACCATTCATTGTCTGGCATTACAAATTAGTAATTACTAATTTGCCCTTAGGTTGCTTAGCTCTGGCTCTGTTCAAAGTAGATACAAGAAAGGCTCAAGAAAAAATGATACATAATCCCTTGTTTCTTATTCTTTGTAGAAGTTCACGCTCGTTTTTGCTGGTTTTCAATTTCAAGTTGAAGTTCATGATCATTCGTTCGGAGCATGGCTACGTTGTGATAGTCCCAGCTTCCTTTGTCCGTTTCTATTTTGAGTCCATTATTATTCGCGTGCATGTTACGAACTGTTCTGTATTGAAATCCTGACTGCATAACGTGGCTGACTTAACTTGACTTGGGACTTGGTTCGTCGTCTTTGTCTGAATGGAAGTGGAAGTATTGTAGAAATATAGCTACTATGTAGATTCCTTTGATATACAGTCTTTGTTAGTATTTTTTAAATGTCTGTTATTTATTTGTGGATAGTTGCGCACAGAAAACAGTCTACTTCCAATTATTGCATAATATCTGAATTGTAGGTAGTAGTGGAACACGCACTGAAGTAGGTAGGTACCTCCCTACTATCCCTACACAAGTAAATTCATGGAGGTTTAAAATAAACCTGATTTATATATGATAACCACCCCACCGCTGTTTTAATTTCTGTATTTAGTATACTTTTAATCGTTTTACCTTTACTTGTTCTGACTTTTTGAATGCTTCTTAATATAAAACAACATTATACATAGAAAATCTATCAGTATTCAGAGTTTCAGCTCACAGGAGTATCTTAAGATACAGGAGCCACGCTCAATCCGGGCGTGTTGAATAGGGGCTTGTACGTATACCTAGTATTTTTGGTCTTCGACTTTGGTTATTGTAATTTTATCAGTTTGGCACGTGAACTTGGTCATTTTGTTGCAATGCAAGTGTATGTACAGAGAATATGAATAGTCAAGGATAGGTCATACAGACTGTATGATTAAAATGCGAAAGTGATAGGAGTAGCTATAAAAATTCATAATGTGTTTACGCTATTGACGCTCACCATCAGTTTTACTTTGGATGAGCAACAGGATTTTATAAGACTGGTAATTAAGTACCTACCTACATGTGTTTACTTCGGTCGTAGTTGTACCTTCTGCACCTATAAACCTATATAGAGGGTAAAATAATGGAGCAAAAAATAGAATCTTGCAGGTGTTAGTATTATGTAACACATACTTCGTCTTCACTGCCCACTGCATTTACATTGTCGATTTGGCTAAGAACTCAAGAACCGAACATGAGTTGCCAAGTCAAAGGGAATCATTCAAAGCAGTGGAAGTAAGAACGTGATAACGATATCTTTGTTCATATTTCATTTCTATGAGTGGTTAGGCAGGCCTATATGTAATTAGGTAGGTACATCTGCTATTGACCAGACTAACGTAGAGCCTGTACGTTATCTGCATTTCCCTTGTCCTTTTATCTTTGCAAACATAAGACAAGACAAGAATTCTTTTCAATCAAAATACTGATGGCTGATTGCTCATTTATCTTGAGTTCATTTAGTATGTAATGCGTTGTAAAAGCTAGTCCTGGAATGGCTCATGGTATTGAGACGGGTCAATTTTTTTAAATGATGAAACCAGTGATACAATAGCCATGCGAACAATGGATCAAAATCCCAAACGAACATTTTTCTAGTCTGGAATTTCAATGTTACAGGGAATAATGCAATGACAGTGTCACATGCTTCGAAGAAAGTACATAGGTGGGTATATAGGTACATATGTACATGGGTACCTGCAATTCCTTTTATTTACAACTCAACAACAAGCTTGCCTATAACGACTAACGGCTGTCAGTCAAACTCAAAATGAAGTTCCTTACATTTTGGGTCCCATTTCCAATTTAAATTTAATTAAATCCACTCAGAATTTTGACATTGGACAGCCACAGTCGGGTAAAACCCAAAGCACAGGGAGACAGCTCCTTCTGGTCCTATGGACTGCCCGGACTGAATTAAGACTTTCGTGTAGATTTTGATGTGATATTGCTACAATAGTACCTGTATAAATGCTATTTCTGTATGATACTATGTTGATAGTAGTTTAGTACATAAATTGTGTAACAGATATTTCAATCGAGATACCTAGAATGACTAAAGACAGCATAGTAAAGATGAGCATGCTGCTACTAAGTGGTATGCTATAGTTGGTTGAGATTTCTGCGTAATTTCGTAATTTGAAAGCTAGTAGTTCTCGTTTTGAAGGCCATTACCACATCCACAACATTGCCAATGGCTCCTGTCTGATTGAAACTCCAGGATTTTGCTTGTAACCACATATGCCATTGCTTATGGCTTAAGTAGGTACTTTCAGACTAATAATAGTAGTACTTGGGGAAACCTACCTTACCTTCCTTGTATACGTATGTAGGTTATGTATGTATATTGTGTATGCGTACTACCAATATGTAGTTATAGGTATGTTGTAACCAAACCAGGAAAGTAAAGTTGATGCCGATAGGCTACATGTAGTAATGGATGGCGATATCAGTTCGAAAATCGAAAAATCGATATGCTTGGAGTAGTATTTTTTGTCTGGAATTATTTATTAGCATGTTTTTCGGTATGAGGATAGTTTTGACCTTGAATTACAGTCCCATGAAAGGAATTTTGCAAGCAATGACACATATGTACTTTATAGCATGACCGCCTCGTCAACAGGAAGCTCATCGTCAAAAACAAAAGAGCGGAGGCAAAGAGAAGGACAGGCGGGTATTAGCCAGTGTCATACAGTTCCACGAACGCATTCTCACCGACGCGACCATTGCTAACATAAATTCCCATTTTCTTCTCACATTTCAAATTAACCATTATTACCTATGTGAGTTTGTTTTACTGAATGGAACTGCGACTGGGAATGTATTAAAAATATTATAAATAATGGCATGAGGAAATCGATATTGATTTGATAATGAATATCGATCACACGCCCTTGAACTCACTGTATGAACTATAGGTGTACATAGCAACATGCATGCTTCGTATATGCACCTACCTATAAACTAACATTGCGTATGAATTACTTCCTTGAATTATTATTTTATACTGGAATGTTAGATTCTTTATTTCTTTCCACACATACCTAGCTTATAAAAATCTCCCAGTATCATTTGTGTACATATCTACATATACATTCGACAATTCTATATTGTAATAAACTTCGACATTGCATTATGTTTATGTTGATCTCTACGTGAATGGGAGAAGTTATAACCTATGGAGTCTAGAAGTTACTATTTCTGACTGTGTCTGGAGCTTTAGCTTAAATTTAAAACTGCCTATATGTATCATTGTCAGTATCGTACTATTTCACAGTATATTTAGTCATATGCAGATTCACTGCATATGACATAAGTCTGTGCTTCAACAATTAAAAAACATTATCATTTAATTACATGTGTGTATATGTAGGTAGGTGCTTCACTGAAGACTGAAACAAAAGACTTTGTAATGCAGTGTGCATGCATATACATATGTGCATATGCATATGTTGCAAAAATTTCCATTAGTAATAATAGCATTGTAAAAATGAGTAATTAGCGGCGAAGATTATTGTTTATATTTGAACATCAACCGAATAAATTCGGGTTCTATAAGTTGCCTCGCTGTGTAGGTACTATGTGCAAATATGAATAACATGCAAATTAAATTTTATAGCCCACCATAATAATGCCAATAGTGTGTAAAAGTGTTTATTCGTAGTAGATGTATATTTCTGGTGACAGTAATTTAAATAGCAATAAAAATTCTGACTCTGACTCAAGTGTGTGTAATATTGAATTGTACCATTGACCTCGTCTGTATTTCCTGTCTTGCTGGATATGAACATAGTAGACGATCATGCAAAACTAACCAGTAAGTCTGGATTTTATTGCTGATATTGCCACCTTTGCTGCTTTTGTTGTGACGTGTGATTCATAATAGAAGCTTATTGTAGTACTTCTATAATAATATGTATACCTATGAGAATTGACAATGAATGAGATTTTTTGGCGTGTCTGCGTAAAAAAGTTAAGTTAGGTTAAGTCGTTGTTCAATATTGCCTGTAAATGCTGGAAACGAAATACCTAACAAAGATTGAGTTACCTATACGATTAGACCCTATATTCTGAAATATTAATTTATACTTACTTACAATGTGCTTCTATTCTGTTTGTTCGTATAGTGCTGGAGGTTTGGTGACAGCCGTGGCTCCGGTCGTGGTCTCCAATAAGGGAATTTGGGTTGGTTGGTCCGGGATTTTCCGCGAAGACATTCCCAATGTTAAGGTCAATGAGCTATCTATTCCAGAGTCTGACCCTGGTGACATTACACCAACAGCTGGATTAAAATCAGACCAGGTGAGTAATTAATAGAACTTTATGGGAACACGTGCTCATTTTATTTTTTCTTTCGCTTGGTTGTAATCACTATAAAAATATACATACATATTTGATTTTGTACAATGAATAATTTTTCATTCATTCTTTGGCTTGAAGGTGGTGAGCGTGAACGTTGACAAGGATGTGTTCAATTTGTATTACAATGGTTGTTGCAATGGGACCTTTTGGCCGCTGTTCCATTCTATGTCCGATCGTGCAATTTTCAGTGCAGAGAGCTGGGAGGTAAGTTGTTTAAATTAGCCACATGAAGTGACACCCTGAATGCACATTAAGTCGAATTGTATTACTATTCTCATTGGCTTAATTTTTCTCGTCTGTTCTTAACTCCAGGCATACGCTCAAGTTAACCAAGTATTCGCGGAGAAGACGCTAGAAGCCTTGAGGAAAGTGAACAAAGACTTAACTGAAGACTCCCCCATCCCTCTTGTTTGGATTCACGACTATCATTTGATGGTCACTGCCAATGCAATTCGACAGAAGGCGGATGAAGAGAATTTAAAATGCAAACTTGGATTTTTCCTTCACATCCCCTTCCCCCCTTGGGACATCTTCCGCTTGTTCCCCCGCGATGATGAAATTCTCCAAGGCATGTTGGGTTGTGACATGGTTGGATTCCACATTGAAGATTACTGTCTCAATTTCATTGACTGCTGTCAGCGACGTTTGGGCTGTCGTGTGGATCGGAAAGCTATGTTAGTTGAACATGGTGGAAGAACCGTTCGGGTTCGACCACTTCCCATTGGAATCCCCTTTGAGCGATTTGTTACCATGGCCAAGGAAGCTCCACAGCTCCTCATCAAAAACAACGATCAGAAATTGATTCTGGGAGTAGATCGATTGGATTACACGAAGGGGCTCACGCACCGTTTGAGGGCTTTTGAACGACTCCTAGTTAAACATCCCGAGTACAAAGAGCAGGTAAAAGCAAAAGCACGATTACAGAACAAATAAACAAACAACTATAACTACGTACATAAAATAACTTTTATCGTTTAATGGTTTCGTAGGTGATCTTCCTTCAAATTGCCGTGCCATCCAGAACCGACGTGAAAGAGTACCAAGATTTGAAAGAGGAATTGGACCAGTTGGTGGGTGCTATCAACGGACGTTTCACCACTCCAAATTGGTCCCCGATCCGCTACATCTACGGCTGTGTGAGTCAAGATGAATTGGCCGGATTCTACAGGGAGGCTGCAGTGGCGCTAGTCACACCCTTGAGGGATGGCATGAACCTCGTTGCCAAGGAATTCGTGGCGTGTCAAATCAACGAGCCCGGAGTGCTCATCATGTCTCCCTTCGCAGGGGCCGGAGAAATGATGCACGAGGCTCTAGTAGTGAATCCATACGAATTGGATGACACTGCCGAGGCCCTTCACCGTGGACTATCCATGCCAAAGGACGAACGGGAAGTTCGTATGTCACATCTGAGGAACCGTGAGAGGGTTTACGATGTGGAGTTTTGGATGAAGTCCTTCCTCAAAGGGATGGGATCCCTCATTGTAGAGGACGGGGAGGAGGTTCTTCCCACTACTATGACCCCCGTCACTATGGAAGACTTCAACGAGTATCTGTCCAAGTATGTGGGATCCACCTGCAAACTGGCTCTTTTGCTCGATTACGATGGCACTCTAGCTCCCATCGCACCGCATCCAGACTTGGCAGTTATCCCAGCGGAGACCAAGCGAATCCTTGAGCGGCTGTCCCACAATCCGGATGTGTACATTGCTGTTGTGTCTGGGAGAAATGTGGAAAATGTCAAGAATATGGTTGGGATTGAGAATGTGACGTACGCGGGTAATCACGGGCTAGAAATCCTCCATCCAGACGGGACCAAGTTCGTTCACCCAATGCCACTCGCGTATGAGGACAAAGTGAGTAATTTGCTGAAGGAGCTTCAGGAGGACCTGTGTCATGATGGATGTTGGGTGGAGAATAAGGGGGCTGTACTCACCTTCCACTACAGGGAGGCTCCAGTTCATCTTCGCCCTGACATTGTGTCCAAGGCTGAGAAGTTGATGCTGAGCAACGGATTCAATGTGGGCAAGGGCCACTGTGTCTTAGAGGCAAGACCACCGGTTCTCTGGAACAAGGGTAGGGCTTCCATTTACATTCTCAGGACTGCCTTCGGGGTCGACTGGCATGAAAGGGTTCGAATTATCTACGCTGGAGATGATGTCACCGATGAAGATGCAATTCAGGTGCGTATCTTAATTCTTACGTGACTCAAAATGTTTACATTTTTTATTACATTTTTAGTCACCTTCTTGATGACATGAGTTGCAAGAGCATTAAGAATTAATGATTGATTTTTTAAACACTTTAGGCATTGAAAGGTATGGCAGTGACCTTCCGTGTGACCCCATCCCACACAGTACGAACAGCTGCAGATCGACGTTTGCCTAGTACGGACTCCATTCTGATGATGTTGAAGTGGGTGGATCGTCACATGAGTCAAAGGAAACCAAGAATCAGGTTGAACTCTGGCTCCAGCAATAAGCATCTTCTGTCCCTGGTCGAGTCAAATAATACTACTCCCAATAATTCCAATAGTAAAAACAGTAGCGCCAACAGTCCCGGTATCATTGTGTCCCAGCAGTAACAGTAGTAGTTGATCTATTTTTGTTGCTTTAATTGTGGCTCTGTAGTTACCCCAGTTGCATGAAGTTAAAACTATTCATTTGTTCTATATTGAAACTGTACTCTATTAGTCTTACACGTAAGTCAATCTCTACATATTTTGTGTATAAAATCTATATCTTGTATTTTTGTCTCTGTAAAGCAAAACAATCCTAACACTATAGTCACTCAGTCACTGAAATCGAAACCACAATAATAATTCAACATTACGCACAGTACTTACATACATGCGCCCTTTAATATATAATTACACTATCATTATTCCACACCAGATACATACATACAATACACAAACACCACTTACACCTAAACTGAAATATACACAATAATTACATACATACATATACACAAATTTACCGTTGATGATATATAAAGACTAAAACTATATTCTCTTCAGCTAACAAGTCGTTATTTGAGTGTGCTTTATTTGAATTTTATTTCTGCTTTTATTTCATCTATTCCGCATTTTTAACTTTCTACTGCTCCTTCTGTTGCTATATATTGTTGCTGGCATTTATAGACATACGAAAAATAATAGATTTCATACATATAACTTGGAAGATCAATGTAGTACCTGTACATATGTAGTCCCACCTGCCTGTAGTTTTCATACAAAAATTCAAGGAAAATGTTACAGATTATTTTGTCATGTCATAATTAATGAAGTGAAATGTAATTTGAATAATTATGTTTGTGTAGGTAGGGGAAGAAGGGATGCACTCTCAAATGATTTTTCCCGACAACTCACAAATGGTTTTCCCTGACAACCTTGACTCACTCTTATCCTCTAAATGTAAATTGCTCACTAATGGAGATGGTCATAAAAATGGAAGTCATAATTCAGGAGCTCCACTTGCAACAGCAGCAGCAGCAGCCACAAACGGGAACGGAACACATCATTAAAATTTAAAATGAATGTCATGCATCCTCCGCCGTTTATTGATCATCATTAAGTAGGTATATATTATTTGCAAGTGTCGAAACGAGTAGAAATTTCACGCTGCTTCAATTATGTTCCTGGGATATTTCTCAATCAACAACATCAACACCGCTGGATCTTACAAGAGTTTTCTTTGACACGAAATACGTACGACTTAAGAGTATTTAGAGTACATATGTCTTTATGTATATAGGTAGTTAAATAATTGTTACTAATTAGACTAATTACAGTTATACAATTTAACTAGTAGTAATAATTGAACGCATCCTACAATTAAAAATAGTTTAAACTATATCAAGATGCTTCTCTGTGCAATGTACTGTTCGTAAGTAATAATATAATTATTATTACATTATTATAGAATTATTATTGTATTGTATAAAACTTGACAAGGCTGCAACGTATTATTTTGGGTAACTTTTAACTTTCAATATTTTAACTTACAAATAAATTTAGTATAGTAATTAAATATTATTCAATGATAAATTAGTATTG
>JAQFZC010005796.1:0-13538 GCA_034695205.1 Dicyrtoma fusca
GGTAGCTGAGACTACCTACCACTTTCTGAGATAATGTCCGAGGTTTACTACGGAGAGAAACGTGAAACTGGGTGCTTGCATCCTCACCTTGAACTTCCTACTAACGGCTCGTTCAAGTGACCTGTTGTTCTACACCATGGCATCAGGTCACTTTGTAAGCAGCCAAAAGTAAAGATATTTAGTTAAGGGTAGTCTGCAATAGACCCTTTGATGGTCTGAGCGGCATTTCGCAAACTTAGTGTTCTGGAAATCCCTTTAATTACATACATACATGCATACATACATATTTCCCCCAAAAGGTCAGGGTTAATGTAGATCGGTTTACCTCTTCTTTCGCGCAATGTATTTCTTCTTTTTAGTACTAGGTCTCTGTCACTCATTTTACTAAACGACACTACTATTCTTCTACTCCCATTACATTGTATCTTGCCGATTCTTCGGACAGTGTCAATATTGGCTACTGCTTTCAGTTCGTCTTCAACGATGTTATTCACTTTTGATCGGAGATCTTCCTCAGTTTCTTCCTTCTTCTCGTCTATGCCCGTTATTATGACAGTATGCCTTTCAAAAGCAGTGGCTTGACTACACTCTTTCGTACTTTTCCCTAGTTGAGTCGATAATACCTCTTTTTCTTACTTCAAAACGTTCATTTCCATCTGCAGTGATTCAACAGTTTTTGTTAGTGTAAATTGTTTCTGTATTTGCCCTTCCAATACTTTCTTCATTTTCGTCATTTGTTCCAACATTTTGTTTCGGATTTCCAGTAGTTTCTTGCTTCTTTCTTCTAATGCTGCTACATTCTCCTTCATCGTTATCCTGTAATCATCGTAGCCTTTCTTTACTTCCTTCATTGCTTTCTCCAAGTGTTTGGCCATTTTGTTGAGGTTAGTTTTGTCAATAGAAAAAAATATCAAAAAATTCTTCTCTATATATTTTGTTCTGCTTTTACTTGCTATCTTAATTAATAATAGTTTTTAACTTCTATTCTGATTTTCACTGTTATTTCTTTAATTTAATCTTTGAATGTAGTACTTGCCTTTATAAGTTACTCGATAACTAGCTCCAGCCTTTGATTTGCCAATATTTCAATGAATCAGTTCATCTGCTAGCTCGGGCTGTTGGTTATGTATATGCTGCTTGCATTATGTCCCGTCCACGCCTTACAGTTTAAGTCAAATTCTCAGGTTTGTGCTTCTATTTGCCACTTCCAGATTTTAGTGCCTACCAAGATGTATTATATCTCCGAATAATTGTAAAAATTTGTAGTTTCGTTATTGAGGAGAATTGCTAGCTGTGCTTCTACTTTTTTTTCCACTTTTTTCTAAAATTATATTATCTTCAATTTAGAAATTTGGACCAGTACGTGTATTCGAATCGAGCGCCAAATGGATGGATAATTTCTGTAGTATTACATAGCTTAGGTGGTGAAGCTATGCTAAAGAACTGCTTTGTTGCTACTTTGTAAAACAATGAATAATTTATAAAATAAAACAATTCCTTCTAGCTTTATTTTGTCCTTGCAACTTTCACTTTGTACTTGTAAATAAACCAAACTCGATTGTAAGAGCTGAGAATGATTCCGCAAATGGAAAATAAATGTAAACGTATTATGCAAAACTAAATCCAAAACCACAAGAATACAAAAGGGGAAGCTAAAATGCACAATTTAAGTTTGCCACGTGTAATAATGTTAGCATGTGAGTATAATTTTAGTTTTAATCCAAACAAAAAACGCTGTGAATGTTGTACCTGCTATACATAGCCCTTTCAAAATTAATTTTATTACACCCAAAATATTTATTTTGCTTTGGTTTTTAGTGATACTTTGTACGTGTCTAGCCGGGGTCAATGCTAGTTTCCGGATCAAACGTAGCTTAGTTGAAGCCATGTGCATTCAAACGAAGGATTTTGCTTCCTCAAGCACCTTGCAGTCAGCGCTTCGAAATAAACAGATGTTTTCACAAATTAATTTTTTAAACTGTGGCCTTGTTCGTTGCAAAAAATTAGGTGATAGTTTCTGACCTAAAACAACCCCAAGTATAGTTATATAACAACGAAAGCGATTTATTATTACATCTTCTGCAAACGAAAATCTTATAGATGGCAAATGTAGCTCCGTAACCATGGCGACGTGTGATCCTTCCGAAGAAAACGGTGGGTCTAAAGTATCTTCTAGGAGCAAAGGATCCAAAAAATCAAGTAGCAAATTTATTTTAATTATTATTACATTACAAAAAAATCACAGTCGACTCTTAGGGCTTCAATTAATTATTTGTTTGCTAGCCAAAAAAGTTCGCTATGAAGGCTATAAAGTGTACAGCCTCATCCCAGAGAATGAAGAGCAGGTTCAAGCCTTGTTGGAATTACACAAGTCTGGGGTAAAGTTTTGGAGTGGTTCATTTGGGATTCAGCAGAGGTCCGTCGCCCTTCTGTCTCCAGACCAACAACAGAGTTTCAGCAAAGCTCAATCTTTGGGCATGGAAGTCAAAGAAACCCTTTCTGATCTTCAGACGTAAGGACAGCAGATTCGTATCTAAATTAACGTCAAAACTTTTTTAAAATAAATTAAATTTCATAAATATGCGTCACAGAAACTTGGACAAGGAAGCCGTTAAAACCTCAGATGTGCCTGGGATCATTACTTGGGACGACTACTATGACCTGGACGATGTAAGTGTCCAGACTGTGCAAAATTCTAATTAACTTATTTTAGCTTTAAAGAAAATGACGAAACGTTTTATGTCTTAGATTTACGACTTTATGGATAAAATTTCGAAGGATCACTCAGACCTTGCCCAAATCGTAAACTATGGGAAAAGCTTTGAGAAACGGGATTTAAAAGCAATTTCAATTTACAAAGGAGGCAAGGGTGACAAAATAACCAAGGCTGCCGTCATCATAGAATGCAGTAAGGCTCGTGCACATTCTAATTAACAGTAATTAATGAGCAATTAACCTATTCGCAACGGTACTATATCTAGTTTTGCATCTTTTTGAAAATGCTAGTTTGTTGTTTTGAACTTTTTGAAAATGCTAATTTCTTGCTTTGACCTCCTTGAAAATGTTAATTTCTCATTTTTTTTTAAATGTTAGTTTTTTGTTTTGGCTTTTTTGAAAGTGTTAATTTCTTGTTTTACACCTTCTTGAAAATGTTAATTTCTCGTTTGGCAATTTTTGAAAATGTTAGTTTTTTGTTTTGGCATTGTTAAAAGTATTAATTTGTTTTTTTAAGGTTCGGAACAGATCAGAATTGAACAATCTGATCTGGAATCTGATCTGATCTGCCCTGTACCAGATAAAATTATCTAAATCTGAATCTGATCTGATTTGCTTCAGATCTTAAATTGCCAATCTGATCTGATCTGAGGTCAGAAATACCTGATGCCAGATCAGATTTATCTGATCTGTTCCGAACCTTACTTGTTTTACACCTCTTTGAAAATGCTAATTTATTTTGTTTGACCTCTTTGGAAGTCTTAGTTACTGGGTTTTAGTGCTTTTGAAATGTTACTTTTAGTTTTGATTTTTTTGAAAAGGGTAATTTCTAGAAAAAGCACTTTTGTGAAGCACTCTTTACATGGTTTTCCAGTTGCGAATAGGCTAAGAAACAAATATGTACATCTTTTTGGATGATCTGTGCCGTAGATATTCACGGTCGAGCTTGGATCACTTCTGCAGTCTGCACCTACTTGATTAATGAACTCCTTGAAGCAAAAGCGACCTGCTTACGGCTATTTTTGGATGTGTGGAATTTTCATATAATTCCTGTTGTAAATCCGGATGGATTCAGTTACACTCATTCAACAGTAACAACACAACTGCAGTACTACTTTTCTGTTTTTTTATCTTTTCTTTTAATTATTACAAAACAAATAAGCTGCAAGCTAAAGGAAGGTTTATTCTTATTTTAATTTTGGTTTAGGACCGTTTATGGCTCAAAACTCGGAGCGTAACTGACCCTCCCAATGCAGAGGGGTGCGTCGGGGTAGATCCAAACCGGAATTTTGATATTCATTGGGATGGTATTAAGTAAAAACTGATGAGTTTTAAAAAAACAAATATAAAAATAGCTTTTACTTGTTTTTTTAATTTTTTTAAGATTACGGTGCATCTAAAAATCCCTGTGAGGAAATGTATGTCGGACCAAAGGCAAATTCTGAGGTAGAAGTTAGAAGCCTGATTGATTTCGTGACTCAAATAGCGCAAACTGAGCAGATAGCTATTTATATTAGTATAGACGCTTTCTCGCAGTATATACGCTATCCCTATGGTTACACAAGAACGCAGAAGATGCCGGAACACGATTACTATGTGCGATTAATTTTAAAAATATGCATTATGTTTTTTAAATGTTTGCTGTTTTCTTTACTGTAAAAATGAATTATTTATGCTTCTTAAAGTGTGCTTGTTACCACAACTGTGTTTCTATTTACGTAATAGGAGTATGCAGTGACGATATTACGAGAAAACTTTGCAAAATTGTATGGCACTAGATATGCTCAGGACGTGATTGCAACCATAATTTCTGGGAGTAAGTGCACGCTAGAATCAATAACACACATTTTAACCTTTTCGAAACGGCAATATTTACAGTTTTATAGTTCTAAAATTAGTTATTTTTAATTTTGACCTTTTTGAAAACGTCAAGTTCTAGTTTTTATCTTTTTGAAAGCCGTAATTTCTGGTTTTGACCTTTTTGAAAATGTTAATTTCTAGTTTTGACCTTTTTGAAAATGTTAATTTCTAGTATTGACCTTTTTGAAAATGTTAATTTCTAGTTTTGGATTTTCTGAAAAAGGTAATAAGTATTATTAAACTTTTTGTAAAATATTGCTTTAGTGGTTGACCAGTTTCGAAGTGGGTAATGCGTTGTGCTGGAAAAGTTGCGTCAATTTTTAATTTTTCGCTTTCAAATTTTTAAACAATTTTTATGCTTAAATATAGCTCAAGCAGCTGGAAATTCGGTGGATTTTTTCTACGATCGGATTCTGAAAAATAACATACCCTCCCTGGCACTTCAGTGGTACTTAAGGGATAATGGAACCTACGGCTTCTTACTTCCAAAAGAACAAATTATTCCGACGGCCGAGGAAACAGCCATGGCATTGTGTGCCAGCATGGACATTATATCATTAAAGCCAAAACGAAAGCTTGAAACAGCGAAGAGAAGATGAAAAAAAATCGAAAATTATTTATTGGCCACCCAAAAACTAAACCAGTCCTTTTATTCTCATTTTTCAAGAAAAAATTCATTCAAGATTTAGTTACTTGTGTAAGTAACAATAACAAAGAACAGTAATGAATTATTGTAAATAAAAACAAGAATTAAATAATTATAAGACGTTACTAAAAAACGCACACTTAAATATCAAAAATAATATTTTTTGCAAGTTGTGCTAAAGTATATATATACGTATTTGTTGCTACGTTGTAAAACAATGTATAGTTTAAAAATTGATGTAATTTCTTCTTGCTTTAGTTTGTTCTTACAACTTTCCCATTGTACTTGTAAATAAACCAAGTTAATCCCACTCCCTTGACTGGTAGTAATTTTCATACTTATTTTAATTCTCGAGCCCGCGGTTCTTACCGGCGCCCTTTAAAAACTTCTTGACGCTTCAGCCTCCTCCACAAATGCTTCACTAATCTCTTCCACGTCTTCGGGAATGGAATCCAGCTCAGACTCTTGTGAAAATTCGGATGGGAGCCTTGATCTTGCGTTTGAGCGGGTAAAGGAATCACGTGTGGACTGTAACGTTTATTAAAAAATCATTTTTTTTAAACAAGCAGCAAGCAGTGGTGCAGTAATACATTTTTAAAGTTTTTTTGTACTAAAATAACTGGTCCATGGATCTGTCTATATTGCCAGTATTTGTGTAGCCAGCACGTGGGCTTTAGTAGACAGCAGGCCAGTGTGACCCCTCCAATGATAACAATTAAAAAGGTGTTCACAAGAATAGCATATAGAATTAAACTGAAAGAAAACAATCAGCATTTTTAATCAAAGTTTAAGAATTCGTAACTTTTATTACAAAAACAGGGAAATAAATAGCGTCAAGTAAGTCATACTCCATGATGATCTGATTTTCTGTTCTCCTACAATGTCAAACAGCAGCCGAAAAATAATCAGTTTTTGAACACTATTAGGGGCTTTTCATTTATTACATAACGCAAAATCGACCCTTTTTTTCTACCACCGACCGCTGTAACGCTTTAGTAACGATAGCGTTACCAACTACCCACCCCTTGTAACGACAAAAATATTCCGAGTCTTATAATCCTATTGTGCTCATATAGATGTACTTTTGCGAGTAACTGCTTAAACCGTTATTATTCGTTGTATTTGGACCCATGTCAGATTTGATCAAGGCCACAATTTTGCAGATGCATTCGAAAACTGTTACCGCCAAAATAGAAATGGGAAAGCAGTGCAGTGGGGTGTCAATGTTGACTTGTTTTTAATTTAAAAAAAAATAATTTACACGTTTTTAACAATGCAATAGGGTTAATTCAAAATTGTAGTTAATATATAATTTACGAATCAAAATTTGTTTCATGCTCATCATAGAGGATGATTATGGCAAATGCGCATGGTGCTTGCGCAGGTATAAAGTATAAGGCGTATCGTATTGTAAATGGCTAAAAATCGGCACAAAGTATTAACGAAAATCAGTTGGCCCATCGTCGGAACTTAGGCATTACTGTGGTGGGTGATCGGCAGAAGCTGAGAAGGCACCCAACACTGGTACGAGTGCCATTTCCAGACTGTCGCCAACCGTAGCCACTGCTTAAGGCCCAACCAATATCTGACAATTTTTTTCCTTTACTGGTTTGCTGGGTAAGCTAAAGAACTGATTTGTTGATACTTTGTAAAACAATGAATAATTTATAAAATAAAATAATTCCGTCTAGCTTTATTTTGTCCTTGCAACTTTCACTTTGTACTTGTAAATAAACCAAACTTGATTGTAAGAGCTGGGAATGATTCCGCACATGGCAATTTATGTGTAAACTTATTATGGAAAAATCTAAATCTGCTGTCCACAGCAATACAAAAGGGGAAGCGAAAATGCGCAATTCAAGTTTTCCACGTGTAATACCGTTAGCATGTCAGTTTCATTTTATTTTTAATACAAACAATGAAGGCTGTAAATTGTACCTTTTACACATAGTCTTTCTAATTAACTTAAACCTAGAATATTTATTTTGTTTTGGTTTGTATAGTGATACTTTACACGTGTCTAGCTGAGGCCGATGCTAGTTTCCGTATCAAACGTAGCTTAGTTGAAGCCGTGTGCATTCAAACGAAGGAATTTGCTTCCTCAAGCACCTTGCAATCAGCGCTTCGAAATAAACAGATGTTTTCACAAATTAATTTTGCAAATTGTGCTCTCGTCCGTTGCAAAAAATTAGGTGATTATTTCTGACTTAAAAGTTGCTTTGTTAATAAAAATGAATAAGTACTACATGCTCTGCAAACGATTAAACTATAGATGGCAAATGCAGTTCAGTAACCATGGCGACGTGTGATCATTCCGGAGAGAACGGTGGGTCAAAAGTATCTTCTAGGAGCAAAGGATCAAAAAAATCAAGTAGCAAATTTATTTTTTTCATCTATTACATCACATTCGACACTTAGGGCTTAAATTAATTGTTATTTTGCTAGCCAAAAAAGTTCGCTATGATGGCTATAAAGCGTACAGCCTCATCCCTCAGAACGAAGAGCAAGTACAAGCCTTGTCGGAATTACACAAGTCTGGGGTAAAGTTTTGGAGTGGCTCACTTGGGATTCAGCAGAAGTCCGTAGCTCTTCTGTCTCCAGACCAACAACAAAGTTTCAGCAAAGTTCAATCTCTAGGCATGGAAATCAAAGAAAGCACTTCTAATCTTCAGACGTAAGGACAAAATTCTTTATTAAGCGTAAAAAATTCTTTAAATTAAATTTTTCTTAAATATTTGTCACAGAAAGTTGGACAAGGAAACCGTTAAAACCTCAGATGTGCCTGGTGCCATTACCTGGGACGATTACTATGGCCTGGACGATGTAAGTGTTTAAACTGTGCAAAATTATGATTTTAACTTTTAAAAACATAACCAAACTTTATATCTTAGATTTACGCTTTCATGGATAAAATGAGTAAGGATCACCCAGACCTTGCCCACGTCGTAAAGTATGGGAAAAGCTTTGAGGAACGGGATTTAAAAGCACTTTCAATTTACAAAGGAGGCAAGGGTGATAAAATAACGAAGGCGGCCATCATCCTTGAATGCAGTAAGGCGCGTCTATATTTTAATTTAAAGTAATTATTTGGCAGTTATTACGAATTAAATAATTTCACTATTTCGGATGATCTGTGCTGTAGCTATTCACGGTCGAGATTGGATTACTGCTGCGGTCTGCACCTATTTCATCAATGATCTTCTGAGAGCAAAAACGACCTGCTTGGAGAAATTTTTGGATAAATGGAATTTCCATATAATTCCTGTTGTAAATCCGGATGGATTCAATTACACCCATTCAACGGTATTAACTGCAGTATCTACTAGTTTTCTGTTTTTTGTATTAGTTTCTTAAATTTTGTACAAAATTGGCGGGAAGCCAAGGAAGGATAAACTTAATTTGATTCAATTTGTTTTAGGACCGTTTTTGGCTCAGAACTCGGAGCGTAACTGACCCTCCCAATGCACGGGGGTGCGTTGGGGTGGATCCGAACCGAAATTTTGATATTTATTGGGATGGTACGTAAAAACTAATCAGTTTCTTACAAAAAAAAATAAGAAGAAAGGTAGCTTTTATTTATTTTCTTATTTATTTTTCAAGATTACGCTGCATCTAGAGATCCCTGTGAGGAAATTTATACCGGACCCAAGGCAAATTCGGAGGTGGAAGTTACAAGCTTAATTAGTTTTGTGGAGGGATTATCCGAAACTGAGCAGATAGCTATTTATATTAGTATGAACGCTTTCACGCAGTTTATATACTATCCCTATGGTTACACGAGAGATAAGAAGATGCCGGAACACGAATTCTATGTAAGTTTCTATATTTTTAAAATATAAATTAAAGATTTTCGTTCTTTTCTTCACTTTAAAAGTGAATTATTAATGCTTCTTAAAATGTGCTCCCTAACACTGCTGTGTACTATTTACGTAATAGGAGGCCGCAGCGCCGAGATTAGAAGAAGCGTTTGCAAAATTGTATAACACTAAATTCGGTCATGACGTGATTGCAGGCATTCTTTCTGGGAGTAAGTGCAGGCCCGAATCATTAACACACGTTTTAACATTTTAGAAACGGCAATATTTACAGTTTTATACTTTTAAAAATAGTTATTTTTAATTTTGACCTTTTCGAAAAAGTCAATTTCTAGTTTTGATCTTTTTGAAAGCGGTAATTTCTGGTTTTGACCTTTTCGAAAAAGTCAATTTCTAGTTTTGATCTTTTTGAAAGCGGTAATTTCAGGTATTGACCTTTTTGAAAATGTTAATTTCTAGTTTTGATCTTTTTGAAAGCGGTAATTTCAGGTTTTGACCTTTTTGAAAATGGTAATTTCTAGTTTTCATCTTTTTGAAAGCGGTAATTTCAGGTTTTGACATTTTTGAAAATGTTAATTTCTAGTTTTGATCTTTTTGAAAGCGGTAATTGTAGGTTTTGACCTTTTTGAAAATGTTAGTTTCTAGGTTTGATCTTTTTGAAAGCGGTAATTTCAGGTTTTGACCTTTTTGAAAATGTTAATTTCTAGTTTTTGCTTTTCTGAAAAAAGTAATAAAGATTATTAAACTGTTTGTAAAATATTTCCTCGAGTAGTTTAGAGGTTAATGTGTTGTGCTGGAAAGGTTGAATCATTTTCAAATTTTTAGTTTTCAAATTTGTAATCAATGTTTATGCTTAAATATAGCTCAAGCATCTGGAAATTCGGTAGATTATTTCTACGATCGGATTCTGAAGAACAACATACCCTCCCTGGCACTTCAGTTTTACTTACGGGATACTGGCGCCTACGGCTATTTACTTCCAAAAAAACAAATTATTCCGACGGCCGAGGAAACAGCCATGGCAGTGTGTACCTGCATGGAAATTATAGCGGAAAAGCCTTAGCGGATGCTTGAAACAGCAAAGAATGCTTAAGATGCAAACAAAATGTTGAAAGCAGTTGCATTAGGCACTCAAAGCTAAAAGCCTGTCCTTTCGTTCTTATTTTTTTCAAAAATAATTTCATTCTAGATTAAGTTACTTGTGTACGTAATAATAACAAAGACGAGTAATTATTGTAAATAAAAAAAAACAAGAATTCACTATTTAGAGGACGCTAAGAAATAATTAACGCATAAATAATTAAAAATGAAGAATATTATTTTTTTCAAGTTGTGCTAAAGTATTTACGTATTTGTTGCTACTTTGTAAAACAATGTATAATTTGAAAATAAAATTAATTGCTTCTAGCTTTAGTTTGTCCTTACAACTTTCCCATTGTACTTGTAAATAAACCAAGAATCACAAGAGATGGGAATTTTGCACATGGCATTGATTTGTAAATATTTGATGTAAAACTAAAACCGCCCAAAGCAGAACAAAGTTTAACCTAAGATGCACAATTCGAGTTTTCCATGCGTAATACTCTTAGCATGTGAGTTTTGTTTTTAATTTCAATCTAAAGGATACGCGATAAATTTCAACTTTGCACATAACTGTTTCATTCAATTTAACATTTTTGCAACGGTAATACAAGTAGTTGTGAATGTATTTGAAAATGATAATTTCTAGATTTTTGAACTTTTGAAAGTGTTATTTACTAGTTTTGACGGTTTTGAAAAAGCGTTTTTTTACTACATAGATTTGACCATTTTGAAAAAGTGTTATTTACTAGTTTTGGCTCTTTTGAAAAAGTGTTATTTACTAGTTTTGACCCTTTTGAAAAAGTGGTATGTACTATATAGTTTTGGCTCTTTTGAAAAAGTGTTGTTCACTAATTTTGACTCTTTTGAAAAAGTGTTATTGACTAGTTTTGACCCTTTTGAAAAAGTTTTATTTATTAGTTTTGACATTTTTAAAAAAGTGTTATTTACTAGTTTTGACCCTTTTGAAAAAGTGTTATTTACTAGTTTTGACATTTTTGAAAAAGTGTTATTCACTAGATTTGACCATTTTGAAAAAGTGTTATTTATCAATTTTAACCGTTTTGGAAAGGCATTATTTACTAGTTTTGACGGTTTTGAAAAAGATAATTCATAGAACTAAACACTTTGGTAAAGCATTCGTTCTATGGTTCTCCTGTTCGTAATAGGTTAATCCCGGAATATTTTTTTTTGTTTTCTGTTTTTAGTTAGTATAATTCTGAATAATTTTCGAGCTGGGGTCGATGCTTCTAGTTTTATTATCAAGCGTAGTTTAGTTGAAGCCACGTGCATTCAAACAAAAGAATTTGCTGCTTCAAGCACCTTGCAGCCAGCGCTTCGAAATAAACAGATGTTCTCACAAATTGACTTTGCATACTGTGGCCTATTTAGATGCGTGAAATCAGGCAATAATTTCTGATCTAAAACAATAACAATTATGTAAATTAATTAAATACAAATTCATTAATTACTACCTGTTCTGCAAACGATAATCTGACAGGCGGCCATTGCAGCTCAATCACCATGGCTATGTGTGATCCTGGCGAAGCAACCGGCGGTGGGTCAAAAGTATCTGTAAGGCGCAGAAAATCCAAAAATCTACGTTGCAAGTTTGATTTTTCTTAATTGTTACATTTTACAAAAACCAACAATTTGACTCTCCTATATCCGGTTCTAAAAAAACGTGTTCCTTTTCTAGCACAAAAGGCTCGCTATGATGGCTTTAAAGTGTTCAGCCTCACCCCACAGGACGAACAACAATTTGAATCCTTGGTGGAAGCACAAAAGGATGGGGTTCAGTTTTGGCGTAGTCCAAATGGGATCAAGCAGATGTCCGTTGCTCTTCTGTCTCCGGAGGAACAACAAATTTTCACCCAAGCTCGAGGTCTGGGCTTGGAGCTCAGGGAAATGATTCCTGATCTTCAGGCGTAAAGACAGCACACTCTCGTAACCAAACAATAAACGTCAAAAATCCTTACAGAAACAAATAAAAAGTCATTAAATGTTTTTAAAAGAATTTTAGACAAGGAAACGGTCAAAACGGCAGCTGAGCCAGGCGCCATTACTTGGGACGATTACTATGGCTTGGACGATGTAAAATTGAAAAAATATGCAAGTTTTATTACAGATTTTTAGAAAAATAACTAATTTGTTTTTTAAATTTTAGATTTACGCCTTTTTGGACAAAATTGCGGCGGCTCACTCAGATATTGCAAAAATCGACATATACGGCCAAAGCTTCGAGAAAAGGGATTTGAAAGCCATTTCGATTTCCAAGGGAGCCCAAGCTAATAAGCCCGTCATGGTTTTGGAATGCAGTAAGCGTCCGTTACGTATTAATAATAATTTATTTAATTAATTAAAAGTTATTAATTAACGATAATATATACCGCTGTGCTGTAGCTATTCACGGCCGAGATTGGATTACTGCTGCGGTCTGCACTTATTTCATCAATGATCTTCTGGAAGCAAAAACGACCTGCTTAGAGAAATATTTGGATTCATGGCATTTCCATATAATTCCCATTGTAAATCCGGATGGATTCAATTACACTCATTCAACGGTAACAAACGCAGCCCTAATTTCCTGTTTTTTTTTGGATTATTAATAAATTGTTTAAACAATTGAGCGGGATTCTAAGGATACATAAATTTAATTTGATTTTTTGGTTTTAGGACCGCCTTTGGCTCGGAACTCGTAGCAATGTTCCCAATGGTCGGGGATGCACGGGTGTGGATCCAAATCACAATTTTGATATTCATTGGGATGGTAATTAAATAGTAAATAGTGATCAATTTCTGTTAAAAAAATTAAAATTGCCCTAATTTGTTTTCTAATTATTTGTCAAGGTTACGGTGCATCTAAAAATCCCTGTGAGGAAACTTATATCGGACCGAAGCCAAATTCTGAGGTGGAAGTTACAAGCTTAATAAGTTATGTGCAGAATGTGTCGGAGTTTTCTGGGCAAATAGCCCTTTATATTAGCATTAACGCTTTCTCCCAGTCTATACTGTATCCCTATGGTCATACAAGGTCGGAGTATATCCCGGAAAAGTCGTTATATGTGAGTTTTATTTTTTTAAAGTGAGTAAAAAATTTTAATTATTAGTTCAAAAATGGCGCCTGTTAACACATTGCACTAATTACGTAATAGGAGGAGGCTGCCGAGAAAATGAAAAAGGCTTTCGAAGCATCGGCTAAAATAGAATACAATTACGACGTGATTTCAACTTCGATTAGTTATGGTAAGTTCACAGTAGAGTTTACAAAATCTTTAATTGTGGCAGTAATAATATGAATGGGGGTCCATGCCTATAGATAAGGACCAAGCAGCCGGAAATTCGGTGGATTACTTCTACGATCGGCTTTTAAGTAAAAACGCGAGACCTTCCCTTGCATTTCAGTGGTACTTAAGGGATAA
>JAQFZC010005797.1:0-13535 GCA_034695205.1 Dicyrtoma fusca
TAGCCTAACTTGTCCTTTAGATATGAAGAGTAGACGAAAGTCAGATAAGATACAGATCCTCCAGTTTTTTGAGTGTAGACATGACAAGACTAGCAAAATTTGTGGGCAGCACTGACCGTGGCTTTCTTAGTTTTTTTCGTTGGTTGCTCGTCGCGCCATTCTAACCGACAACATTCTGCTCCAATCATGAGTGCGTTTCGCTCCGAGCGGTTTACCATTCAAATCAGCATGATTTGACTTCAGGTCGTCATTCGTTACTACTGTGAAGGCTTCTAGTTGTGGAAGGTTTTTGTAAAGTTAGGAAGTTACAAATAGTTAAATAAAAAACTCAATAAAGTCAATAAACAATCACAATACACAGTTTTAGTGCTCTTGTTTTGCTTACCTGTTTTTAGTTTTTCTCAACTTGAAATGCAAAACATAAGCTACGTGGCACACGTAATACTGAATTACAATCTCTCGGTATTTTGTATTTGATGCAGAGCGACTTGCAATTTTGGTACTGTTGTTTTAATATTAGTAGTCGAACAAAATCTAAATGCCCTGGATTTCAATCTTTGGTTATTACACTTTCTATGAAATGTGTCAGATGAACTGCTCCTTGACAGTAAAAAAAATATTAGGTGTACCACAGTTACAACTATACCGCCGTTAGAAGCCTTTACCATAGATACTAATATGCTTCTGCGTTTTCACTTGGTCACACTCCGTATTTCTGGCAGTTAGCGCTTGCCGTGCATACGGATAATTAGTGGGATGCGAAACCTATAATCTGTTTTAAACTGGCGGGTATATTTGTAAAATTATACTAATAAATACTTAAAATAAATAAATAATAAAACGAGTACTACAAATAGACCTTCAAACTACAGAAAGTATTGTACACATTCAACTCCTCGTCAAATACGGTGGAACCGGAAACACCAGGTAGGTAAAATTAAGCACTAAGAAATTATGAAAATCTTTTAAAAAATCTGACTAGCTACTAACGTAGCCTTTTCACTTACCAAGTTAATTAATTGCTCATCAGAAACGCAACCGTATACCATCCAGTTGTTCGTCGAGCAGCGATAGCAGCATAAGATTTTATTACTGTGAATCACCCTGAAATTACTTTATTTTAATTTTAATTTTTAAGGCAATTTATTTGATTTAGTAACATATTCTGTGGTAATTGCATAACACCAGCTTGATTTTAGTCTAAGGTGATTTGAATAGCCAAACTCAAATAGACTGGGGAGTTTGCAGTATTTCTAGCAATGAAAGCAATATTTACGATTTTGTGTCCTCCTTCTAATCTAGTGAGAATATTGATTTGGATGATGAAGACTGTTGACAGCAATGTTTTCAGAATGATGTAAGTACCTATGTGACTCAAAATAAACTAGTGTTTATAAAATTAAAATAAACCCGCATTTGCTTAGCTAAATAATTGATGAAAGTGATAAAAAATAAACAAAGTGACAACAATTCACCATTAACTTCATTTAATTGACTTTTTGAATTTCTACAGCTACCACTGTATTTTAATTGTCAACTATCTGAAAAGGAGAGCAATAATTTAGTTCTTGCTTACATTACCCGACATCATACGACAGATAATGGACTGGTTGATTTAGTCAAAATTATTAAATTTCATCTTCCTTCAAAACCGCCGTATCCTACTTCCAGGTACAAATTTGAACAAAGCCTTCAACTGCAGTCCAATCTACTCCAAAATTACTACTACTGTGACAAGTGAAAAAGTGTAATAAATAGCAATTTTCATTGTGAAGGTTGAGCATGTGAATATTCTGAAAAATCTTAAATTCGGCAAGAAACATATTGTGTGATTTACGATATTCGAAAACAGTTCAACTTTTTCTACATGATCAAAAAATTAAAAACTCACTTTATTTGTCATTAGAAAAACGCCAGGAATGTTCCGTTGTACAGCTTAGAAAACTAAACGGGGAAACGTTTAGCTTGGTAGTTCATAAATAAATATATCTTCAGTATTTTCTAAGCTTATTCCTACATTAAACGAGCTTCAAAATATTCCGATTTCATGAATTTTTCACACTGGTAGTACCGTTAAAAGTAAAATATATTTTACAAAGTGTTCTGTGGACTCGGATGCTCGCTATTTAGTTCAAGTAATAACACAATATAATGGTGCATTTGGTTGCAATTGATGTGCAAAAAGGGAGAAGTGATCCAGAAAGGTCGCGGACACTCCCGAATCTATGACAGTGATGTTGGAGATGCACGCGTTAATGCCCAGTTTCGTAAAAATGTACAAGAATTATTACAATTTTGCACTGGAATAAAATTTGCGTCACCATTGCTGCTTTTGAATAGTTTTGATATTATCAGCGGATTCGTAGTTGAACCTATGCATTTAGTGTATATAGGAGTTTTTAAAATGTTTTTTAATTTATGGCTATCGTATTCAAAGAATTATTACTATATTGCTTTCGATAGTAATAATATTAACAGTCGAATACCATTCGTGTACCGTCAGAAATAGTTCGTACATTACGGGAGCTTAGTTTACTACACCATTATAAAGCGTCTGAACAGCAAACAATGCTTTTTGTTTTTTCCTGTTATTTTTAAGGGTGTATTGCCTACCAAATATCATCGTCATATATGTCGCTTAGCTAATTGTATGTTTATTATGTCTCAGGTAGAAGACGATTCCCGCAATGTAGACTTCGATTTAGAAAACAACTTGTGCCGATTTGTTTCGGATGTAAACGTTTTGTACAGAAAAAAGTTTATGAGTTACAATATTCATCTGATGACTCATATATACCAAACGCTCTTAGACTGGGGCTTACTTTGCAATTCATCAGCATTTTTGTTTGAATCATTCAACGCTAAAAGTCTGCAGTATATTAGCAGTTTAAACGGAGCCCCAATCCAAATATCCCGCAGATATTTGCAAGCAACTCCGATCTGCTTCCCATGAAATATTTTAAAATTGTAAATATGACAAATACTCTAGTTTCGTTTCAGAACTGGTGAAGTACAGAGCATCACCACGTGCAACATATGAGATTGGAAGTATATTTCATGAGCAGATACTTCAGTTATTAAGAGCTATATTTTTTATGTCTGGTAAGAAAGCATTTGTTAATGGTTCTGTATTTAGTTAGCATGAAACTAGTGAACGTGCAGATTGTTGTGTAAAAATTGGGGATTCTTGCTTTGGAAAAATTTAAAAATTTATACATATTCAGTGCTCATGTGAGACAGGTTGTAACTGTGTGAAAATTTTTTGTATTATTACTGTTTATTGTTAACAAAATAAATACATAAGTTATAGGTAACAGTGCTCAATAAATGTCCCGAAAGAAACAACTACAATGCCACTTAATATGCTAAGAAGTGAAAACATTTTTAAATTGGAATTTAATGATTTAATGTTTTTTTTACAAGTAGGTATGTAATGTTGTTGAAATTTAGTAGTACTAAGTAGAAGTGTTTCAAATAAAAAACTTAAATGTAGTGTAGCAACATTAGGTTTTTAGTATTTATTATTCATTAGTGGCATTGGTCCTTAAAACTCAACGTAAGTTTAAAGTTGATTGACACCGCATATAATATATACATACATATACTTTAAATTTTACATGGGATACAAGACAAAGGATACTATAGAAACATTAGTGTAGTTTTGTAGAGAAAAAGATTCTGAAAGTATCCGACAGGGTCCTCCTTAATCCCATAGGATCAGTAAATTTTATTCGAATGCTCCTTCTTCCGAAAGATTCCTAAGATCTATTTTTGAGAAGGTACAGCTCCGCTCCAAGGGGTTGGAACGGAACCGAGCAGTAGTGTAGCAGTGGTTCTACACATAATACATCAGTTAATGTGTAGCCGACACATGGTTTATTATTATTGTTTTTCAGCGGACGGGTAGAAAAAAATCAGTCTGTTGCTGTTGATTAAGTTTGTCAGATGGAGCAGCGGGTGCAGTGGTTCATGAAACAATGTGGTTCTTATTATGCCCCCTTAGCAGATACAAGATGGGGTGTGAACCGTTGAAGTCAGGTTCAGCAAACAGTTAGTGCACTCGGTGCAAAACCTTAGTTCGCTTGGAGTAAGATATTCTAAAAACAGTGTGTGCACCGCAGATTAAATTAATGTGACACGAAATATTCCCCATATAACCACGTCTTTAACGTCAACAGCACTGGCAGAAGTCAGTCGTCAGCTAACTGTACAATGTTCAATATTTAACTGACATTCCTGGCGTTGGGCATTGTATCTGCCTGACCTACGCGATGTCGCAACATAGGTACTATGAGACCCGCGTATACATTATATTGTCTGTGTATATGCAATTTGTCCCAAGTGCAGTATATGCTATGTTGCAATGTGTCCCAAGTCCAGTCTATGCTTTGTTGCAATTTGCCCCAAGTCCAATCTATGCTTTGCTGCAATTTGTCCCAAGTGCAGTCTATGCTTTGTTGCAATATGTCGGAAGTCCAGTGTCCGCCTAATTGCAATATGTCCTAAGTGCATTTTCCATTATGAGGACTTGAGGCCGATTTCTTGGACATTCACATTGCTTAGACATCCAGATCGCCTGGACATCCAGATTGCTTGGGCATTAAGACTGCTTGAATACCATGACTACTTGGACATCCAGATTCCTTGGACATCCAAACTGCTTGAATACCATGACTACTTGGATATTCAGTTTGCTTGGACATACAGATTGGGTGGACATCCTAATTGTTTCGATATCCAGATTTGTTGACCACACAGATTGCTTTGACATCTTGAATGCTTAGATATCCAGATTTCTTAGACTTTCAAGTTGCTTAGACATCCAGATTTCTTGGTTATCCATATTGCTTAGGTATCCAGAATCCTTTGGGATCCAGACTGCTTGAATATCTAGACTGCTTGGATATCCAGATTGCTTGGATATACAGATTGCTTGAATATCCAGATTGTTTAGATATCCCAATTACTTTCAAGCAATTTTGAGCTCCAAGCAATATCGATGTCAAAGCAATCATTATGTCCAAAAAGTCTGGATATCCAAGCAATCTGTATATTCAGCAGTCTGAATGACCAAGCAATCTAGATGTCCAAACAATCTGAATGTCTAACTAATCTGGATATCTAAGCATTCAAGATGTCAAACCAATCTGTGTTCAAGAAATTTAGATACCCGATCAATCTGTATAATCAAGCAATCTGTATGCCCAAACAATCTAGATATCCAAGTAGTCTATGCATTCAAGTAGTCCGGATATCCAAGCAATCTGGATGTCCAAGCAATCAGTCTCAAGTCCACATAATGGAACATGCAGTTGGGACATATTGCAATTAAGCTGAGAATGGACTTGGGACACATTGCAACTAAGCATGGACTGGACTTAGGACAAATTGCATTGACACAGGCGATATGTTGCTTTGCGGTTCTAAGGACTTTAGAGATCTCATTCTTTCAGCGCAGTACGTAGCGTGTGCGCAGACGTGGGGTAAAGCTCTTTCGGAACGTCTTGCTTTTTTCCTATAAGACTAGAAGACCTACGTATATCTAACGTTTTCTTTAAAGACAGTTTAACTGCTTATGTTGACAAATTTCACCACTGAACTTCAGCTTTGACCTGCTGAATATTTCTGAAAGAAATTATTTCAAATTCGTCTTTCCAGGTTGATGCCACCTGGAACAATAATAACCTTTAAGAAAACAATGAAAGATTTTAATGATATTAAACAAAGCGAAATAAATAACTGCCTTCTAAAAGAATCTAGCCCACAATTAAATTCTTTTACGATCCTCCTCCTACAAAACTTGTGCAGGTTGCTTGTACCAAAAATGTTGGTCAACGTATATTGTTATGGGCAGCGTTACACACAAAATTTCAAAAAAACAGATTTTGCTCTGGCAACATCTTTAAACGTCTTTTCTATCTCTTTGTCAATTTTTTCTTTTAACCCGGGGTTTCTCTTTAAAACTGGTTCAAAATGAGGTATGAACGATATTTATCTTGGTAATCATTCCAAGCAACAACCAGTGCTTACCACTACTGCAGGCAACCTAATATGTCAAATATCGTATGCCGGCGAAACTGCGAGCCAAATATGATGGCCAAACGTTTTTGTTGCCAGGACACTGTTTTTGCTCTTTAAAAATTTGACCCAGAGCGATACAAGACATGCCGTTAATAACTCAACGCAAATAGTTTGTGTTTACAAAATGTTGTCGTTGATTGTTGTGAAATCATCAGGCCTTCCTTCCACATCAGCCTTGATGCAACATTTTAACTTTTAAACTTTTATTCATACGGACCCTGACAGGCCTAGTAACGCAATAGTCAACGTCTTTAGGGATCAAAAATTGTAAAAGGTTTTTTGCAAAATGTGAACAAATTACAAAAAACTAAACACAATGGGAAATTCTAAAATCTTCAAAAAAACCTGAAAATCAGTAAAAATCTAAAAATATGACAAAAAAATCTAAAAAACAACTGAAATCATGAAAAATACTAAAAACTTCAAAAATGACAAAAAATCAAAAAAAATCAAAAAATATCAGAAATTCCTAAAACAAAATACAAAATAGTCCAAAAAAATAAAAATTAACGAGAAATCTAAAAAACACACGAAATCATGGACAATCCTAAAAACTTCTAAAATGACAAATAATCAGTAAAAATCGAAAAATATCAGAAAACGCTTAAACGTACAATACAATTTAGAAACAATTGAAATCATGAGAAATACTACAAACGTCAAGAAAGAACAAATATCAAAAAATATCAGAAAATTCTAAAACAAGCAATCAAGAATAATCCCAAAAAATGAAAATTGAAAATTGAAAATAATCTTAAAAACAACTAAAATCATGGAAAATACTACAAACTTTGCAAATAACAAATAATCAGTAAAAATCGAAAAATACCAGAAAATGCTCCAAATTACATTCCAAACTAGTCCTTAAAAATAAAAATTCACAAAACAATTTAAAAAACAACTGCATTCATAGAAAAATCTAAAAACTCCAAAAAGACAAAAAATCAGAAAAATCGAAAAATATCAGAAATTGCTAAAAACACCAAAGAAAAATAGTTCCAGAAAATTAAAATTGACAAACAATTTCAAAAACAATTGAAATCATGAGAAATACTGAAAACTTAAAAAAAGACAAAACATTAGCAAAATTCGAAAAATATCCAAAAATGCTGAAACGAACAATGAAAACTAGTCCAAAAAATGAAAATTGACAAAAAAATCTTCAAAAACAATTAAAATCATGGAAAAGACTAAAAATTTTGAAAATGCCAAGTAATCAGTAAAAAACAAAAAAAAATATCAGAAAATGCTACAAAGTAAATTACAAAATAGTCTCAAAAAATGAAAATGGATAATACTAAGAACTTCAAAAATGACCAAAAAATCAGTAAAAATTGAACAAAATCTGGAAATCATATAAAGTATTTGAAAAAAGTTCAAAAAAATGAATATTGACTAAAACATTTAAAAACAATTGAAATAAAGGAGATTACTAAAAACTTCGACCATTTTAAAAAAAACAAAAAAACAAAATCTGAAAATGCCTAAAAAACCATAGAAAAAAAGTTCAAAAACAAAAATTGATAAAAAATCTTAAAAACAATTGAAATCATAGTAAATACTAAAAACATTAAAATTGACAACAAACATAAAAGATACGTACATTAAAAAGCAGTTCAAAAAAATGAAAAATGTCATACAATCCTAAAAATCTTTGAACTCATGGAAAACATTTATAATTTCAAAACTGAAAACAAATCAATAAAAATCGAAAAAAATCTTAAAATGCTAAAAAGTAAATCAAAAATTAATTAATAAAATGAAAAATGTATAACAATCATAAAATGTTTTGAACTCATTAAAAACAATTAAAATCTCAAAAATGACAAAAAATATTAAAAAGCAAAATAAAACTGAAAATTTTTAAAAAAACTTAAAAAAATAGTTTAAAAAAAAACAATTGACAAAACATCTTAAAAAAATTTGAAATCATGGACAAAGTAGAATGTAGAAAACCGGTCCTGGATCACAAAAAATCACATAATTTACAAAATACATCAAAACACTACAAATGATAATTATTTACTACAAATATTACAAAAACCTCCTGTTTTTTGTAATATTGGTAATTGATCAGACGATGGTTTGTCAAAAAGACTTAATAAACACGATGATACAGACGGGTTTTATATTGGAAATCAGAACATTACAAATTTAGGTGATGGTTACATTGAAATATTAGGCAAAAACATTCAATGACAATAGGATTATGGGAATTATTAACAAACAAACATTCAGATAGTACAAAATGATGCAGAAATGTATGCGAGTCTTATGTTTTCAATTAAAGCATGTTATACACCTGAAAATAAATTAAAAAGCTCTAGAGATGATAAATGGAGTATTATTTCTGACTATAGAGATCACAAAGTGATACTACTATAGATGGTGGAGACATGAATGTTAGGCATCATTATTAATAATAATAATAATAATCATAATAATTTTATTCATTGTTACGAGCGATTTGACCATGGGGTCCATACACTCGGTAGGTTTCATCCAACAAATTCCAAATTACATATAGATTTCGTATATTGTAGTAACTAAATATAGTGTGATCCTTGGCATTACCTTCCTTATTACTTTATCTCATCAAAAATGTTCATACTTTAGATTGCCTGCTTTACATTCTCCAATATGTTATTCGTTATTAAGGTGAGTGTTATTGCGAATGTTTTATGTCGAATTTGTTTTTTTCTTGTGGTTCGTTGCTTTTTTCTTCTTTCAGGATGTTCCGTCACAGTGACCGGCCGTTTGTCGAAAATTGAATACTGTTTTGTTGATGAAGATGCTGTTGCGCTGCGCCAATTCTGGTCTGTATGCCAAGTTTTTTGTTGTTTCTTTGGTGTTATTTCTTTTTGCCGGGTTTCTTTTACTTCAATTTTTTTCTTACATATTTCCGCCGGAAGGTCTGGGTTTATGTAGATCGGTTCACCACTTCGTTTCCGCAGCTTGCTTTTTCTTTTTAGAACTGATTCACGGTCGCTTATTTTACTGAAAGTCACTATTATTTTCCGCCTTCTTTCTCCTTCTATCTTGCCTATTCTCCGTACTTTTTTGATAGTTTCTTCCAATTACAATTCTTCTCCAACGACGTTCTCTACTTTTGATCTGAGGTCCTCTGTTGTTTCTTCCCTCTCCTCATCTATTCTAATCATAATGACATTAGGCCTTCTTTCATAATCAGCTGCTCGATTACACTTTGCTCTACTCTTCTTTAATTGAGTCGCTAGTTTTTCGTTTTCTTTCTTCAGTAGTTTCATTTTGATCTGCTGTGATTCAACTGTCTTTGTTAGTGCTAATAGCTTCTAAACCTGCCCCTCTTTTATTTTCTTCAACTTTTCCATTGCTTCTACAGTCTTAAATCGAATCCTAGATATTATCTTTTCTCGTTCCTTCATATCTTTGAGAGTTCTCTGTGTTGTTTTGGTTCTATTTTTAACGACTTTTAGCAAATGATCCATTTTCTTCTCCGCTTTTGACCATTTTGTTTCATATGGATATGACGTAGAGAAATGTACATTGTTTAGATTTTTCTTTTTATATTTCTGCTGCGTATTTCTTAATTAAGTTATTTTTCTATTAAATGTCTGTTAAATAGGTACTTGCTAGTTTTTGCGCCCGGCTCAACTCCAGCATTCCCTTTGCCAAAGTAATTTGGAAAATGACATTTCCTTGTCAAGACTGGGTGGATTTTCCTGCCTACTGTCGCAGTTTGTTAGTCGTTTCGTACAGTCTTTCTTGTAAAAGTTCTTCTTCCACCTTCTGCTCCCTGCACTTGTTAGTGCAGGCTTCTCAGACACAGGTAACTTGTTTTTCTGCTAGGTGTAGTTGGATACTTTAACAATGGCACGGATTATTTCTAGTATTTTACTTTTTCAGAAATTATGGTTTTTTCTTCTGTTAATTTTGATTTTCTGTCTTCTCTCGATGTCCTCGTTATACTTGCTGCACTCGTTGATATAGTTTACTAAACTGCTGCTTCCTAATTCTTTTTTTTCCTAAGATGTTTTTGTTTTTTGTGGAGCTTATTTCTGCAGTTGCTGCTCGTTTCGTCGCCAAACCAAGGATTAGCATCATTATAAAACAGCTATTGGTAGTAGTATTCGTTACATTCCAAATGATCCTGAAATTCTTGTTTCAAAATTAGAAACTACATTAGCTAATATGCAAGCAGCTCACACAAATATAGATAAATCTGATATTGAATTAGCAATAGAAATTTTGGATAAATTTAAATCAGATTTTTCTACCATTGGTTATACGAACATATATTGTGTTCTCTCGCAATGTTGTTATAATATTAAATGAATAAGAATCAAAATAAAATGAATGTGCTTTAAAATACAATGAATAATATTCTTGAAGAAATTAAATTGTCTAATAATAGAAATGAAACAGATATAATGATAACCACAACCGATTATGAAATTACAGTTCGTTATGACGTTCCTATTCAAACACAAGGTGGTAAAATTGCATTAAAAAAGTTATCTACATATTAGTCGATCCCAAATGTCGATGTAAAGAATAATACTTTTAGATATAAGATTGATGATGGTGAATATATTAAAATAAATTTAGAAACAGGTAGTTATGAAATTAGTAGTGTAAGTGAAATTATTGAACAATTAATGCTTTTTGATGAAAATAATAATTCAATTAGTAAAGATACACCGGAGGGTGGTATGTTTAAAACAATAAAAATAAAACCAGATGTATCTATTATGAAGTGTGTATTTGAAATTCCTACAGTTAATGTGGTAGATTTCACAACAAATAATTCAATAGGAAAGTTGCTTGGTTTTACACAAAACAATTTAGCTGGCAGACATATTTCGGATATGATAATTAATATTAATCCAGTAAATTCAGTTTTAGTTCATTGTGATTTAGTTTATGGGTGTACTATTAATGGAGCCACTTCAAAATGTATTTATACTTTTTCTCCAAAAGTTTCTCCAGGATACAAAATTTTAGAAGAAACTAGACATCTAGTGTACTATTCTATTCCTAACCTCACATCAATTGATCGATTACACCCTTAGATTACAAATGAACATTTGAATCCTACACATTTTAGAGGAGAAGAAGTAACAATTGTTTTATCTTTAAAGTATAAATATTTTCTATTACAAATGAATGCTGTTACAGAATATGTTGTATTATGAGATGGGTTTTAAACCCTTTCGAAGCAAGCAAATCCAGATAAACTTTGAAAAACAGAAAGCTCGTTTAATAAGATTGAAAATCTGACTCGCGGGGTTGTAAACAATCTGACAACTATGAGTGATGTGAAAACAAGAATTAAAAATTTAGATGCATATTATTCAAAAGTAAACTTTTAATTATGTTTTTTTCCTATTCAAAAGTAAATATTTAAATTGTATGTTTGGTTTTTTTATTTGAACACTCTTTACAAATATATTTTGGTTTATAAAACTTTTATAAAATGTATTTATGTTGGTATTTGAAATACATTATTTTTATGTACTTTTGTTTGAAAATGTCTAAGATGATTTCGTTTGGTATATATTCGTCCACAATCACATTTAAATTTTTCGTTACTGTTTTTGTTTGAACACTCTTTACAAGAATTGTATGTTTTATAAAACAATGAAATACCTTTAGTTTCTTTACAACGTATACAAACCTTGGCATCTATTTAATTAAGAAAAATAATAACTACAAAAATTGTTTTAAATTTTGTTTTGAATTCATTAAAAGTATGTATTATTTGTTTGGTTTTAGGCGTGTTAATTAATTTTTAAAGGTTTTAAAATATTTTCAAGGAATTTAAATTGAAAACTAAACAGACGTTTTTTGTAATATTTAGATTAAATAATGATAATGTTAGTGGTTTGATGTATTTTGTAAATTATCGGAATTTTTTGTGGTCTAAGACCGGTTTTCTACACTCTACTGGAAAATAATAATAACTTCAAAAATGACAACAAACAATTAAAATTGAAAACAATTCTGAAAATGCTACAAACTACATTGACAAGTATTTAAAAAAATTAAAAAGGTCAACAAATCTTAAAAATCATTGAACTTATGGAAAACAGTTAAAACTTCAAAAATGACCTACTAACATTAAAATCGAAAAAAATCTTAAGATGCTTAAAACAACTTTGAAAAAAATTCAAAAAAAAATTGACTAAAAAATTTAAAAACAATTACAATAATGAAAAATACTAAAAACGTCGAAAATTACAAGAAAAAACATTTAAAAATGCTAATAGGTACATTGAAAAGTATTTTAAAAAAATGAAAAATGTCAAAAAATATTAAAAATCATTCATGTTAAAAAGAACATTGAAAAATAGTTCCTAAACAATAAAAATTGACAAAAAGTCTTAAAAACATTTGAAATCATGGAAAATACTTCGAAAATTACAAAACAAACATCTAAAAATGCTAATAGGTACATTGAAAAGTATTTTTAAAAAATGAAAAATGTCAAACAATATTAAAAATCATTCATGTTAAAAAGAACGTTAAAAAATAGCTCCAAAACAATAAAAATTGACAAAAAGTCTTAAAAACATTTGAAATCATGGAAAATACTTTGAAAATTCAAAAATGACAACAGACAAAAAAAAATGGAAAACAAATCTTCAAATGCTAAAAAGTACATTGAAAAGTATAAAAAAAAATTAGAAAGGTCAAAACATTTTAAGACTCATTGAACTCATGGAAAACAGTTAAAACTTAAAAAATGACAAAAAGTCATTAAAAATCAAAAAAATCTTTAAATGTTTAAAAGAACATTAAAAAGTAGTTCGAAAAATAAAAAATGTCAAAAATTATTTATAGCCTAATTCCTTACAACCAAAAAATAATATTTGTTACATAGGCAGGCCCGCGCATAGGTAGTAGTAACCGCGTAATATGTAAACGATCATAAAATGTGGTCACTGGCTGTTGTTTGTAAGCCAAAAATTTAAATTCAGGTTCAGTCGACAGCCCTTGCTTTTCCCTTTCTACAGTAAAACTTTGACGTGCCTGCTCACAAATTAAAATTGCAAAAATTCGACGTCAAAATTTCATTTTACCTTTTTTTGAAATTCGAAATGGCTAAATTCAATTTTCAATATTTTGGTTTTAGTTATTTTTTTTGCTGATGGTATTCAATTGTAGACAGGTTTGTTAGGTACTATTTCGAGACAAATGCCATGACTTTATGTTTTGCGGTTGCTGCAAAATAAAATTAAAACGAAAACAGCCGCAAAATAGGATAAGGTTCTAAATGTGGTCGCCCCCTGTTTTACTTATTTGAACACGGTAAGAGGTTTCAAAGTACTTTGAATAGTTTCTGCCTAAACAACATTATAACGATGCCTAATATATGTATGTTTGTTTTTGCATAGTCTAGGGCTGCCAAGTTTAAAGGGTTCGATTCCCGGACGTTTTTGTAAATGTCCGGGTTTTATACTTTTTATTCCCGG
>JAQFZC010005798.1:0-13527 GCA_034695205.1 Dicyrtoma fusca
AGACCTTGCCCGTCCTCCTACCTTCTCTCAACTCGACAAGACAGAGTCCCCGTCCGATCGGCAGCTCGTGAGATTTATGAAAATATGTACTTCATTTGGAAGTTTTTGAGGATTCAATTATCCCGTTTTGCAATTTTGAAGACGGCAATATGCCGTATTTTGCTTCTTTTAAACAATGAAAATCATTGATTTGGAACTTTTTTGAGGACGCAATCGTCCTGTTTGCCGCTTAGAAAACAGGAAAATACCATAATTCACTATTTTTGAGACTAGTTAAACAACTTTGTGCTATTCTTGTGTATGTGCCTTACAATTGAAGTCAATAAAACCCAGAATAATAATAATAATTTGCTACTTTAAAAAAATCAAAACTGTTGATTTAGAACTTCGTAAAGACGCAAATATCCTGTTTTGCTGTTTTGAAAACGAGAAAATGTCATATTTTGCGAAAATGTAAATGTAAGGTGAAGTGCGGCATGCATTTTTTTAAAAAGTTTAATCATTTTTAGTAAGGGTTTAAAATCTTTGGTTTAGTTTTTCATTTTTAATTTTCTTTGCGTGTTATGCGGATTATGCTTAGCATTTTGCAAAGACGTTATTACTGTAGTTTGCACTTTCTGAAAATATGTCTGTTAATGCCACGCATGACCTATTACAATTTTTGGAGGCATAAGTCCCATGTGTTTGCCATTTTTCAAACCCTCTAGTTCCAATCCGAATTCTATAACGTAATATTTGTCAGGCCCCATTCATGCAAGTACTCTATGGAACCATACATACCCATCGTATGTGCACTGTAGGACGCATCGGTCTGAACATACTTCTAGTGTGGGTGATACACGGATGAGCACTTTATTACGGATGTATGACAGAGGGAGTGTCGTAGCAACGGAGAAAAGACGGTAGGTAGAAAGACAGAGTACGTATGCATACGAACGTAGAGGAACATTCAGGGCTGCCTCATATTTCGCCTTAAATAAGCCCAGATGACAAAGTCATTTCAGCTTGAAAAATGTAAAAGAGGTGAATGAAACGTAAGAATGGAGAAGAAAAAAATGAGAAAAAATGAGAAAAAAATATATATTCGACTCGGGGAAGTGCCGTATAAATAAGTTCCGGGTTGCTGGAAAATCTTTTACACTCTCTTGCTATTCCATTACGGCGTCATTTTCTTTTTACTGATTGTTAGGTACGTTTCATGGGCGTGTATAATCATAAACTTTCATCTGTGTACGCAGAATGCACAGAGCTCCTGAAGACGAAAAAACTGGGCTGCATTTCTGCATCTGGCCGAAAATAAAAGCGCAGGTGTTTGTTACAATTTTTTTTAAAAAGTGCTAAATGCCGTATCTTAATATTCAGAAAAGGTACAGAATGACATATTTTGCATTTTTTAAAAAGATTAAAAATTACCTTTGTGTATGTTTTGAAACAGGTGTAAAATGTCCTATTTGAATGTTTTTGAAAAGCTGTAGCGTACATTTACCCTTTTGAAAAGGTGCAAAATGTCATATTTGCACGTTTTTGAAAAGCTGTGTTGTACACTTACAGTTTTGAAAAGGTGGGAAATGTCCTATTTGCATGTTTTTAAAAAGGTGTAGCGTACAATTACCCCTTGGAAAAGTGCAAAATGTCCTATCTGCATGTTTTTAAAAGGCTGTAGCGTACAATTACCCTTTGGAAAAATGCAAAATGTCCTATTTGCACGTTTTTGAAAAGCTGTGTTGTACACTAACCTTTCTGAAAAGGTGTAAAACGTCCTATTTGCATGTTTTAAAAAGGTGTAGCGTACAATTACCTTTTCGAAAAGTGTAAAATGTCATATCTGCATGTTTTTGAAAAGCTGCAGCGTACATACATTTACTCTTTTAAAATGGTGCAAAATGTGATATTTGCATGTTTTTGAAAAGCTGTACATGTTCCATATTTCGTTTTTTGAAAAGGCCAAATTGCTCTATTTACATGCACGTTTTTTAAAACATGAATAATTGCCTTTGTTTTTGTTTATAAAAAGGTGTAAAATGTGTTAATTGTGTGTTTTTGAAAAGGTTTCAAAAGCCCCACCATTGACTTGTTTCGAAAAGATGCAAAACGCGAAAATGTTGATTTGAAACCTCCGTCTAAAACCTATTGTATCACCCTGCATCTTCAACAAACGTTTATAAAAGGCGGCATTGTTTTTAAAACAAAAAAAACTACTACACAAGAAAGCTAATACTAACAAATAAAAAATAAAAAGTAAGCCAGTGACTCACATCGACAGTGATTCCCTGAAGAGGAAAAACCTGGGTGGGGGGAACTTCTTTGGGGACGTAGCGATAGAATTCTTGAAATCCGCCGCGGGACCACTTGAACCACTTGACGGCGTACAGGGTGTCCCTCTCCATGTCATACTTGCAGGACAGAGTGACGGTCTCTCCCCTCCGAACATAACCCGGTCCTTCCAAGCGAACGTCTTTCAGTCCATCCAACCCTATGAGCACACACACACATAGAAGGAAAAGAAGGAAAAAAACAGATCAAAATCACATCAGAATTCCGTCAACCATCTTGTCAGAGTAAGGATCATCATATCTCTATCACATCTGGGAAAGATATAGAGCTTTGCCAAAAATCCACTTCCACTACCAACTAAAACATGCACAAATAAAACTTAACTATAGGTGTACTTATAAGGGTCCTAGAAATGTGACATTAGCATTGTGGAAATGCTTTTTGCGAGTGTAAATATCATAATCATATGTATGTTGTAACATTTTTTTAATAGTGCATTTTCAATATTGACCTGTTCTAAAAATACCGCAAGTACACGTTTTAACTTTATTTTATTGTAAAGTTTTATTTTCGTTTCCACTTTTCCATTTTGAAAACTTTAATTTTACAATTTTTTGAAACTTCAAAAAGGCTCAATTTCGTGTGTAATATTTCTCTCAAATAGGTTTGTACTACAGTATCATTCAAGGGCGTAGCTGAGTCAAGATTTCGGGGGGTGCTCAATACAAAATACGGAATAAGGCAATAGTTTCAGTGTGAAATTTTAGTGTTATGAATCGTGCAATTTATTCTTTTAACTCTTATACTAAAGCACACAATTTAATGCGCGAGATTTTTTACCGCAAATGCTTGTATTATTTCCTCAACGGCTCTTCTTTATAAATATGAATATGAAGTACGGCGAATCCGTTGAGTCGATCCTGAACCATAGTACATACTACCTACTACGTAAGTACGATTTTAATCGTTTCAGAGTTGAAGCGCTTCTCTCTGCAGTAGCAGTTGTCACTGGAATGGTACATAATATTTTCAGAAGCTTGTAAATGATTGGGAAGCATACAATTTACAAGCAACCAAAGATGCGATGGTTTTTTTGTGGAACTAATGCATGTTTTGTCCAATTATCTTTCCAACGACGAAATTCACCGTCAAAAAGTTTTTCTTGACTTCTAACATCTTTAGCGTAGAATTTTAAAATTTTATCAAAGTAATGCGAATCTGCGACAGTTTGAACTTTTGATGGCAGTAACATCGATTCTAGGACTAAATTTTCCCGGAAAAAATGTTCCCGGAACAAATGTTCCCAAAAAAGCCGGACCAGGAAAAAATGTTCCCGGAAAAAATGTTCCCGGAAAAAATGTTCCCGGACTTACTTCAATTCCTAGATCGTAACATATTTTTTCCACTTCTTTAAATATTTTGCAAAATTCAGTAGCTGCTGTTTGTCGCAAAGTATAACAGAAATCGTTTGCTTCACCATTTCCACTTCAAATTTTAGACTTAAAATCTGTATTTGTTTATCTTTGGAGTAGACGTGGTTAGATGTTCTACTTGTAATGAAATACGCTACGTCTGTTAAAATATATGGACTAGGGCTAGACTCGCTGATTTTTGACGGGATACATTAACCTTCTACAGATTGATCTTGACCTGGAACTTTGACCTTTGGAACGGCAGAAGCTGCAGTGCACTGTCGTTCCTTCGGTAATAAAAAACTTGTAATTTTGGACTGCTTGACGTTGGTTTCCATTTAGATAATTACTTTAACCCTGCTGCAATAATTACAACCTACTTTTAAATGAGAGTTGGTTTACTACTGTGTAGAGTTTCAGCTTGCAGCAGCAATCATCAAACGGTCGTGAATGTGAATTCTGTTTAAATTTACTGGGAAAGTGCATTTGTGCAGGTTGTCACAAGGTGGTGCGATTAGGCATTGTACCTATTTTTAGGTACTTATTTTTACGATTGCATTAAATTAGCACTATTGTAGCAGAAAACCAAAAAACAGAATATAGGTTTCTATTATTTTAATGAAAAACCTAGTGCATATTTAAAATTTTCGGGGGGTGCACGGGCACCCGAGCACCCCCCCCCAGCTACGCCCTTGGTATCATTATATATTTTGAAACTTTCTGAAAATAAAACAAAAAATGTACAAGTTTTGACACTTCTTGGAAACGTTAAATATCATATGTTTTAGCGTTTCAAAACGTGTCAATATCTTGTTTTGACGTTTTGAAAATGAGTCAACCATATCGTGTTTTGACCTTTTCAAAATATGTCAATATCTTGTTTTGGCCTTTTAAAAATGTGTCAATGTCTTGTTTTGACCTTTTCAAAATGTGACAATATCTTGTTTTGACCTTTTAAAAATGTGTCAATATCTTGTTTTGGCCCTTTAAAAATGTGTCAATAGTATCTTGTTTTGACCTTTTCAAAATGTGACAATATCTTGTTTTGACCTTTTCAAAATGTGTCAATATCTTGTTTTGGCCCTTTAAAAATGTGTCAATATCTTGTTTTGACCTTTTAAAAATGTGTCAATATCACGTTTTGACCGTTTCAAAATGTGTCAATTTCATAACTTGAACCTTTTCGGAAGTGTTTCCGGCATTGTATGGCTCGCTTAGAAAAAAAAGATAACAAACGAGATAATATTGTTTCATTTTTGTTTGGAAACTCGAAAAAAAACTCGATAAAATTCACTATTACATATTAGACGCACTAGTGCTCTCACCTCCACACTCCGTACTTCGTAAATCATACAATGTCAAATTTGCGAGGCCCACGTAGTATATAAATCTGTATACATAAATAGTTAAAGCTGTATTAATAATATAACGCACAAACTAGCTATATCAATATGCTATGCTATATAGTCAGCCTAAAAATCAGAAGACAAAAAATCAGAGCTCCTTCTTGCACTCAAATTTCGACTCTCGTCACGGCTTTCACGGTGTGTACATTCTTGGGATTTTTTTCAACTCTCCCCGGCACCCATCTGAATAACATTATTCAAATGGTTCAAGTGAAAGCTGAGCAGTCCCCATTACCTTTACGCATCAAGCACGATCCGCTGTACATTCTTTACACCGCACTGCACTGTGACTAATGTAAAATTCTTAGTCCATACATTTGATCCATAGAATGGGATGCCTGGGCGTGCATTGTGCATTTATAATTAATGCAAAACTCTCTCGGTGTAATTTATCTTAATTTAGCTGATATTTCCAATATTTTGTGAAAAGTATCAGCCAAGCATTTGCCATGGCACGTACTGCATTTGACCTTGAGCCATGGCTTCAGGCTTCTGTTCTGGCTTACAACGCAACGCAACGGTAATAAAAACGTAGTTCATTTTGCCGTAGAAAAACTAAAACAAAGCAAAGGCGTGGGCTGCTACAATTTATTTATTTATTATTTTTGCTGAATTGCGGAATGAAACTTCCTTGAAAACCTATGACTGTGAATTAAAACCAAATTGAATGGAAGAAATCGAATCCTTATCTGTGTATGGATCCGGTAAAAAGGAGGGTAGGTACTTATGTACCGAAATAAATATTGAATGGCAGTATAGGCATAGGCGCCTATATTCGTTTACTTCAGTGTAGTTTACCGGACAGCTGCTTTTATTAGGATCTTGTAGCTGTATAAAAAGTGCTTTTATTGTAAATGAAAAAATAAACCGCAAGACTAGCCTTTGCCATCGCCATAACAAGTATTTCTCACATTCTACTTTCTACATACATAATAGGTTTTTTTTTATTTTGTTTCTTACAGTCATAGTCCCTTTGATAGCCACTGCCCTCCAACTCGAAGAAGGGAGAAAATAGAAAAAAAAATGGAAGGAAAAAGGAATTTTATTGTAAGTAAGTGGACATTCATTCCTTTCCTTTGTGACCATTGACAATATTTTGTATGATTTAAGAACACACAAGTTTCCTAGCAATAGCCGTCTGCCCTTTCCTGTGTACATGGAACACACACATGCTTTCGGATGACATAACATGGCCTCCTCAGAGGAGCACGAGCGTCCATGGCTTCGTATTTTGCTCTCATCTAATCTCCGCTATCGTCATCGTCCTTTTCCCAAAGACTTTTAAGTTGCCAGCAGCGGGAGTAAATGTGCCTTCTACAAATGCAGAGGTACAATGCATACTGTGGGCCAAGGAGCAAAATGACGCATACCTGTATGTACAACGTGCAGCTGCTTTAATAGCAAGACAAGAGTCAATATTTTTCAACGGTAAAATGTAATATTTACACATTCTTTGACTAAGTGAAAAATGGTCGTATGTATGTATGTAGGTTTGGCTTATAATTTAAATATTTTGAAGTTGTATAAAATTCCTTAATTACCTATGTACGTTTGAAAATGGTGTAAAATGGCGAATTTGAATGCTTTTGATAAGGTGCAAAATGCCCCATTTACATGTTAACCCACAGATTTACTGAAGAGACACAATTTTGAATTCCTAAAAAGGGTAAAGAAGCTCATAATTTATGGTAAAATATACTTCTAGACGTTTTTGAAATGAGCAAAACGACTTTTTAGAGGATTTTCAAACGATGAAAGTAATAAGGGAATGCTTTGAAAAGCCAACACAAGCAAATGTCCAATTTGCGTATTTTTAAAAAAACGCAAAATGTACAATTTACATGTTTTTGAAAAGGTGCAAAATGTTTTATTTACATGTTTTTGAAAAGGTGCAAAATGTGTTATTTACACAATTTTGTAAAGTTGTTTTTCATACTAACCGATGTTTGACAAGTTGCAAAACATCGTGTGTGTCTGTTTCTCTGTTTTTCAAAACCATGTAAAATTACTATGCCATTTTTTAAAAGTCCGCGCCGAACGGTCAACCTTTGTACAGCCAGAATATACGGATAAGCAACTCCCTACCTAACACCCGTTTTGATTCTTAGGATAATTGAGCATAAGCTACATTTTGCTCCTCTGTATAAAAAATAGAAAATAGAATCCACAGAGACAGAGGGAAAGATACACGGTTGAATGGTGGTCGGTGTGGTAGTGCTGGTGGTAATAATACTGCCACTTCACTTTGAGAGACGAGAAGGAGAAGTGGAGAGAGAGAGAGAGAAAGCGAGAGAGAAAGCGAGAGAGAAAGGAAGAAAGAAAGAGAAAGACTACAAGACTGAGAGAGAAAGGAAAAGAAAGAAAGAAGAATAATAAGAAGGAGTGAGTTTGAGTTTGAGCTGAACACTGAACAGTGAAGAGTGAGCTGAAGGGAGAGAAAAAAAGAGAAATCTTTTGGTTTTTTTTTTGGTTTCAGAGGAAAGAAGAGGAAAAAGCCTCTTTCGTTTCCCATTGTCATCATTCCACCCTTAATCATCGAATGAAAGAGGCGACAACGTTCTCCACAATGAGGCTATTACAGGATTATTGTCAGCCCAAGCAACGGCCCCACGCAAAACTTTATGCTTCCTTTATGCGTGTACAGCAGTTACAAAGATTCAGTCTTCTGCGTCCGTCCTGTATCGTATAGCCAGCACCTCCTTTCCCCAGTCTACATATGATCTGTATGTACATACATACATGTTTATGGCTACCCAAAAGTTACCTAACGACAGTAGACAATGCGTCAATGCGTAATGCACTCGTAGTAACCACGCACTGCTATGATCCGTCGTATAATGTCGTTTACCCGCCAATACCCGCATGCAAAATACGCTAGCTATATCTTTATATGTAAGATGAGGTAAACATACCAAATTTTTTCAAATTTTTTCAAATTTGTCGAGTACAAAAAATAATACAACACACTCACAAGCACACAAGCAGTAGTTTACTTTTAGTGTACACACAGATAGTTCTTACTTTTAAGTCTTTTCAAAACCCCACATTCTCAAATTGTGCATTCAAAAAATCCTAACCTGGTTTTTTTTAGATAGTATGTACCTACCTACTTTCTCCCATCAAATTTAAAAAGCTTTAAAATGCACTGTCTTTATTGTTTTTTATAAAAATCGACACACATTTTGAAATGTGTAATTTCAAAACTTGTTAAATATGTTGTAGAAGATTTTCAAATTCAACATTGGATTTTTAAAATAAGCTAATTCAGTACAGTAAGCATATTTCTTTCATGGGCGCACCGAGAATCAAGTTTTAAAATAGTCATAAATGGGCATTTAACCCCTATTCGGCCTCCCATGGGCGGTAGGCCCACAAGGGAATGTACTCGTTACTACTACCCCCATTCGGAACTGGGAAGCCATGGAAGTAATGCTTTACAAGAGTGTTTAGTCTACAAAATAACACTTTTGAAAATGTCAAAACTAGAAATTAGAACTTTAAAAACGGTCAAAACCAATAATTAACTTAAACTTTCAAAAATGTCGAAACTAGAAATTACCATTTTCAAAAAGATGTAAAGCTAGGAACGAACTTTTTCAATAAGTTCAAAACTAGAAATCATCATTTTCAAAAAGATTAAAACTAGATACTTGCCCTATTAAAAAGGTGAAAACTACAAATACCATTTTCAAAGTGATGTAAAACTAGTAACTAACACTTTCAAAAAGGTCAAAACTGGAAATTCGCACATTCATAAAGGTAGCTAGCATTATTAACATAAACTAGTAACTTACACTTTTAAAAAGATGTAAAACTAGACGTATTATCGTGTTGAAAAAGTTAAAATTTTATTTCCATACCTAATTAGCAATTTTTGTGAGCAAAGATGTGTCAAGAAGTATAATAATTATGTACCTATTAAATATATATGTACTTGTTGTTACAGGTTTACCCCACTGCTCACTGATAATGCAAGTGGCACAATTTGCTAATTGTAAACCAAATTGTAGATAAACATAGAATGTATATTTACAAGAAAAGACGTAGTAAGGACGGGCATTTTGTAAAGATGCAGATGCGTGCCTTTGCAGCACAGCCCCGGGTGACAATGACCGTGAACTCGTGGCTAAGAGAGACTGGGAAAATGAAGTGTATGGTCTAGCTCATGTTTAAATAGTAAAAGTGTACCAGCAGAGAGTATCATAGGAGACAGACCGCAGATCATAGCTTATAGTTTTGGAGTTGAAGCATTTGATCGTTATCAACCTCGTTTCCACTCTTATATCTCGCTATAAAAACTCTTCTTTTAGTCATAAACATGGAGACTGAAGGGGACAGCTATAGACACTTACATAGAGCAATGTAGGCTGTATTTATAGGATTATATATGGGTTTATATATCTATGGAATGATTTCGTTTTGGTGGCTCTAAAAGTGGGCAACATTCTGCTCCCACTACATTACGAGTGTCCCACTTGCGGATTTCCTTCAAAGACTCCGCAAACTCCTCCAACTTTATCATCACGAGAGTCAAACTGAACGGAGAAAGTCCTTCTAGCAAACTGTAACACACTATAGATACATAGGGCCATATAGCTATATAGCACATATGCACCTGGATATATGCACCGATGCATATACGTAATGTGTACCTCATAAAATATACTTTCACAACGAACCAACTAACAGTAAGGTTACTATTATAGGTAGTTGTATGAATCCCCGTTACTTCTGTATTCTATGAGTTTCTTCAGAAAAGATGTGCGTGGCTACAGCTGACTGTATGGTTCTGCGTAGATAAAACAAATAGGTAGGTGTACCTTTTATTTTTTTCCGTTATGTGGCATACAGTATCATATTGTCGTTACAACTAACAATAAGAGCCACTAGTCCTTCTCATAAATACACGATTATATGCTTCCCAGCACAATTCTCACTTTTACAAATGAAGGTAAGCCTAGAGCATCCAAGGGTGAGGCATTTATGTATGTACACTCGCTAAACACCCAAGCATGTGTATCGCTACTACAAGTGTAAAATGTTGTGTGGTAAATCCGGTTTCTCTTTAACTGCAGAATCAACGTAGTTCATTCTATGTATATTATGCACAGTATGTGCATGTTATGTAATACAGATGTACGAACGGATGAAAATGTACAATGTTACAAATTCATGCGTTTTAAAAGGTACAAAGTGTCACATTTACGTTTTTACGAAAATGGAAAATGTACTATTTTCGTCTTTTTAAAAAGGTGCAAAATGTAAATACACTTTTCGTCTTTTTAAAAAGGTGCAAAATGTACTATTTTCCTCTTTTTGAAAAGGTGCAAAATGTACTATTTTCCTCCTTTTGAAAAGGTGCAAAATGTACTATTTTCGTGTTTGTGAACAGGTGCAAAATGTACAATTTTCCTCTTTTTGAAAAGGTGCAAAATGTACTATTTTTGTGTTTTTGAAAAGGTGCAAAATGTACTATTTTCCTCTTTTTGAAAAGGTGCAAAATGTACTATTTTCGTGTTTTTGAAAAGATGCAAAATGTACAATTTTCCTCTTTTTGAAAAGGTGCAAAATGTACTATTTTTGTGTTTTTGAAAAGGTGCAAAATGTACTATTTTCCTCTTTTTGAAAAGGTGCAAAATGTACTATTTTCGTGTTTTTGAACAGGTGCAAAATGTACAATTTTCCTCTTTTTGAAAAGGTGCAAAATGTACTATTTTTGTGTTTTTGAAAAGGTGCAAAATGTACTATTTTCCTCTTTTTGAAAAGGTGCAAAATGTACTATTTTCGTGTTTTTGAAAAGATGCAAAATGTACAATTTTCCTCTTTTTGAAAAGGTGCAAAATGTACTATTTTTGTGTTTTTGAAAAGGTGCAAAATGTACTATTTTCCTCTTTTTGAAAAGGTGCAAAATGTACTATTTTCGTGTTTTTGAAAAGATGCAAAATGTACAATTTTCCTCTTTTTGAAAAGGTGCAAAATGTACTATTTTCGTGTTTTTGAAAAGATGCAAATTTTATATTTACATGTTCTTGAAAAGGTGCAAAATGTACAATTACGTGTTTTTGAAAAGGTACGAATTTCCTATTTACAAGTTCTTGAAACGGTGTGGTGTCACAAAAGCGTTTGTTTGAAAAAGTGAAATTTACCATTTACGCTTCCTAGGAAATTGAGCAGTTGCAGGGACGATATGCATTCAGCTTGTAATTCGAATTCTATTTGGGATTATTCAGTTCTTTTCTCTTTACTTTCCATATAATAGCCATAATAATGAATACATTTATAGATAATTTATCCAATATAGAAGATTAGAGCCGCAAATTGATGCAATAATTTCTAGATGAATTTTCGACAACAATAAAACTGAATAATAAAAGCCAATTTTACATATTACATCCAAACACTGCCCACTGTCCTCAAGTTAAGCAGCCACCGTCATAATAGAATACATTTATCACATTAGGGATTTGTAAAAATAAAATGGGAATTAATTGAGCATAAATTAGCGATAAGAAAGGAATTGGAATGGGCAAGAAGACATAGAGAGAGAGACAGAGAGAGAGAATAAGGGTTATAAAGTAGATTTTAATAGTTTTAGTTCCGGGAGCAGACAATGCGTAGGATGGCATGGTAGTGATAAGGTGAATTACCCCCACACGATCTCTATAGCCCAAGATACGTGCAGGAAAATGTGGCTCCGACAGATACTTTCCTCTGTGAAAATCGGAGGTGACAAGCACAATGGATGGTCAGACGTCGTAGAACATGGATTTTAGGGATTATGGTGGATTTGAAATGCATGTGTCAGGTAAAACCTGAGAGTCTATGATCATAAAAAGTGACACATGTACCTACCTTCCACACATGCTCTCTCACCAACTTCATCTTCATCTCTAGCAACATATTTTCATATCATCCTTAAACCAGATAAGCCACTATACCATGTTATACTCTATAATAGCTGCAAAAGGTGCTAAGACACCCCATAAAACCAGGGCCAAAACTCCGTTTTACACATTTACAAGGAGTCAAAAGTGCCTTGTGTGCTGTCCATAAACTGTAGGTATCTCAAGACTAAATTTTGTCCGTATGGAACACTTGCAATTAGCTCATTTTGCAATTTTTTTCAAAATATTAGTGAGTGACATGTTTTTTATGGCATCGGGAACGACAGCAGTGACAAGAGAAGGACGGCGATGATGCTCGCATGTATGTACGCCAACACCCGGACATTTATGTGCATCCGTAACCGCCAAAGTGAAAGACGTAAACGTGAGTTTTTCACACATGAAAAGACTTTGCCAGATGAACTCATCTTTGGGATGTAGACTGTAACCACCATCGTCAACGTCACAATTTATAGAATAGAGGGCCTATAGGTATAGGTGTATGGATGTATAGGGAATGGCAATGCAAATGGATATATTACACTTTCTAGTCAGAGGGACTGGCGGTGGGTAAGTCAGATCAAATCTGAGAAAATCCTGTGCCAAAAGAGCTCGTGTAAAAACTACTTGTGTCAAAGTTGTTTCCCTCGACGTACCTTCCACAGTGAGATAGGAGGAGACGGAGAGGGCAGAGAGATACGAAATACGACGAATGGAGGAGACGGACAGCTGAATATGGCACGAAAGATGAGGTCCTCACTCCTCACACATTTAACACTCTCTCCAGATTTCTTCCATATTTTTTATCTCTCATTCTCTCTCTCTCTCTCTCACTCTCTCTCTCGCACACTCCCTCAAGATCCGCGACAGAGACAGCTTTCTCACAGCTACCAGTTTTGCTGTGTGCATAGGTAACTGTAGTACAGACGCATATCGACGGTAAAGAAGCACCGCGTTCATGCAATATTGTGACTATTTGTGCCGCAAGCCTAGCGTCCCATTAATTTCATTTTGATATTGAAGTACCTAGTCTAACGGTCTATGATTTTTACTTTGTGTTTAGAAAATGTCCAAATGCCAATATTGGGATTTAAAACAGGTGTAAATACTAGATTTTATTCCTTATAAGAAGAGTAAATAGCAGATTTTATTTTATTTCTTTACAAAGAGTAAATAGCCGATTTTGTCCCTTTTGAAAAGTGTAATTAGCATATTTTATTTTATCGCTTTTAAAAAGATTAAATAGCAGACTTCGCTCCCTATAAAAAGTGCACATAGCAGATTTTGTTCCTTTTAGAATGCGTTAATAGCAGATTTTGTTCCTTTTAAAAAGTGCAAATAGCGTATTTTGTTCCTTTTAAAAAGTGCAAATAGCAGATTTTGTTCCTTTTAAAAAGTGCAAATAGCAGATTTTGTTCCTTTTAAAAAGTGCAAAGAGCAGATTTTGTTCCTTTTAGAAAGTGCAAATAGCAGCTTTTGTTCCTTTTAAAAAGTGCAAATAGCAGATTTTGTTCCTTTTAGAAAGTGCAAATAGCAGATTTTGTTCCTTTT
>JAQFZC010005799.1:0-13527 GCA_034695205.1 Dicyrtoma fusca
CTACAACTTTTTAAAAAAAGGCAAAAGTCGATATTTACACTTTAAAAAAAGGTAAAATTAGACACCTACACCTTTTACATAGTGGCGAAAGTCGAAATTAGGGCTTTTAAAAAAGGCAAAATGTAATACCTATACATTTTTTTAAAAAGGCGAAAATTATTATACATTCTTTTAAAAATGAAAAAATGCTAGATATCCACACTTTTTAAAGAAGGAAAAAATTGATATTAACGCTTATAAAACAGGAAAAATGTGATATCTACCTCTTTTTTAAAAAACCCCCAAATTCCATATTTTGTCGCTATCGAAAATACGATTAATTACTATCTACACATTATTAGCAAGTAGATTGACAATTACATATTTCAAGAGTCGCTAAAATAAAGACGAACTTACATTATTTTAAAAATTGCACAACTTAACACAAACTAGTTCTATCTCCCATGTGCAGGGCTTCGTACCTCATTCAAATTATTCGCCGTTTAATGCAAACCAAACGTTGAGCGGCCTTAAAGTGAAGCAGTTGTAGTTTTTATCTAAAAAAAAAAATTAATAGCTACGGGATCACTGTTACTACTATTTGTATTTGGCAATCACGTAAATTATTAATTGTTAATTAAATTACCTACAAAAAGTAAAGTTGCGTAGGCTCATAGGTCCATTTAAAAAACACACAAAAATTAGCTCATTATTGCTAGTTGCTATTCTTTAATTACTAGCGGTTATAGAAAAGTGTAGAAAAGTAAAAAAAAAAATAAACATTGAAACAGCATATACCTAATATAAAATGCATTTAGGAGTTTTTGAGTGAAAATTATTACAATCATTCTTCTGCTCGTCCATCCCCCGTTCATTTCCCCAGCTCTGACGCAATTGCACAGACACATTTCACATTTATATATTTCACTCTCTTCTGCTGTGAATTATGCACGCAGTCGACAGGCACAACGAGCGTCATCATCATCACCACCATTACATTACGTTCATTGCATCCCAGCGTTCACGTAGATCATAAATTGGGAATTTGAGGGTGCAAAAAGGTGTATTCATTTTTGTGCAAAAAAAAACTATCCGCTTGTTCGAGTCAAACAGCAGTGCTCTATCTAGAATACCCTGTGAACGTCTACAATACAATTGTAAATTCTCTGTGGCGCTTTAACTTCACAAAATTCGCCGCATTTAAGTATTCGTGTGAATGTTTTAATGTTCATAAAGTTGCGTAGACTCTCTTCAGATAGAGAATTGGACGGGAGATAGGAAATTATAGAGACAGACGTATCATACGTATGCAGTCACCACACAGTACAAAATAATCAGCAGTTCAAAGTATATAGTCATAATGCAATCGTAATGCCATGCCAGCGGAGGTACCTATAGGTAGGTACTTATAGGAAATTACGATTAGGGGCCTTGCACATACTACGTGGATACCATGGCCATCTAAGCATTCAAAAAACAGGCAAACGTAAAGTTTTTCGTTCGTTAAAAAATTCAAATTTTGGTATTTTGTTGTGTTTTTATGAAGAAAGTCAAAGTAAAACTTGGGCTTTGAAAACGGAGAAAAATGGGGGATGTGTATTTACATATTTGTATGTCTTTTTGAAAGGGTTTGTGCTTCAGAAACCAGCATACCAGCATTACGATTTAAGGTATTCAAAATTTGTAAAATGGGGATAATGATGTTTAAAAAAGTAGCAAAGTATGTGTAGTAACTATACTTTTGCAAATGACCCAAGCAAACACCAGATTTGAAGGTTGTCAAACCCATTTGAAAATGCGGTTTACAGTTTTGAAACGGGAACTAGAGTGTATTTTGTTACTCGTTCTTTAAATAAGAGGGGAAAATAGCATCTACGGTTTTAAAAGAAACAAATTCTAGGTAATAAGTAATTGCGAAATTGAAAACAAGCAAAACATGATATTACCGTTTTAAGAGACGATAAAAAGGTGATAGCTGCGTTATGCGTTTTGAAAGAGTGCAAAATATGAGAATCAGAATCCCGCTTTTGAAAAAGAAATCAAAAACATAATATTTCATAGTTTGTTGTGAACAGTTATTGAAAATGAGATTCACACATTTTGAATTATGGTTATTTCATTAGCTTATTCGAAAGTGGGAAAGCAAGGAAGGAAAGAATGATTTACAAAGCTGCTTATGTATTCTATAAAGTGACTTTTTCAAAAGGGTCAAAACTAAAAATTAACTTCTTCAAAAGCATTCAAAACAACCAATTTATTATCATTTTAAAAAAGGTTAAATACTAGTCACTAACATTTTCAAAACGGTCAAAACTATAGAAATCAACACAATTTCAAAAACATTCAAAACGAGCTATTAACCCTTTCAATCAGTTCAAAACTACATGGTTAGTAGCAGTTTCAAAAGGGGTCAAAACAAGCCTTTGATACTTTCAAAAAGGTCAAAACTATAGAAATCAACATTTTCAAAAACATTAAAAACGAGCAATTAACCCTTTCAGTAAGTTCAAAACTAGTAATTACCACTTTCAAAAAGGTCAAAACGCAATTAACACCATTTTCAAAAAGGTCAAAACTATAGAAATCAACATCATTTTCAAAAACATTCAAAACGAGCAATTAACCCTTTCAGGAAGTTCACAACTAGTAATTAGCACTTTCAAAAGCGTCAAAACAAGCCTTTAATACTTTCAAAAAGGTCAAAACTTTAGAAATAAACATTTTCAAAAACATTCAAAACTATCAATTAACCCTCTCAGTTAGTTCCAAACCGTATAGTAAGTAGCACTTTCAAAAGGGCCAACACTATAGAAAATAACATTTTAAAAAAGTTTCAAAATAAGCAATTAACATTTTTAGAAAGGTATAAAACTAGATAATAATACTCTTTCGAAAGGTGGGATCATAATTTATGCTCTCAAGCCCTAAAAAAACGTGATGTTTATATTCATTGTTTCATTAATAATTCAATAAGTTACATATTTGCGTGCAATGTAATTCGGGAGAGGCCCCTGTTTTGAGACCCTGAAGACGGAATACCTAAGCTGACTGAATTATTATTGTGAATTGTATTTAGACTAGAAAGTGCGATAGGGAACAAGTCTTGGGACTGTGAGATGTGAATTGCTTGAGCTCCCTATTGGACTGGACGGACGACGGCGACGAGACTGGACTTGGGAAATGGGAATAAAAATGATGAGCGAAAAAACTGAGAAAGAGAGGCGAGAGAAGGAGAGAGAGAGAGAGAGTGTGGCACGCAAAAGTTGAAGCAGTCTGCAGACTGAAAATCCCAACAAAACCATTGTATAATGAATATCAATCTCTTCTGTCTTTGAATGTTTGAATTCTCTTGGATACGCAAATACGCATAATACATGGTGGATAAGTGGCTATATAGCATATAGGGGTCCCTATACCCTATATCCATACTAGTATATAGGGCTCATATGATATCTAATGAAAAATAAGTTGGAAACCGGTTCGTCGGGTCTTTCTGTCTCCCTTTGGCTTTGAGTTGGACTTCATTGCATTGCTGTTGTAGCTGTAACAGCTTTAAACTTTTAAAGTTTAAAAGAACCAGCGTTCCTTTCCTCCTTTTCTTTTATTCAGTCTTTTTATACTGCGGTAATGTGTAAGCGAACTTATACAAGCTGTGGGCACATTTAGATGTATAAATGTTTCCAGCTTATCTATATAAGGGCTCATTCAAATGTGAAGTTATTGTATTGTTTGCCGTATGCAAAGCTTTTAAAATAGACAAAACGTGATGATAGAACTGTGTAAATAGGAAAAGAGCTTGGTAGCAATGTTTTGACAAGTTGTAGATAGAATTTAAAAATTCAAGAATAGATTTTTCGAACAAGGTAAAAACGTGACAATAGCATTTTGAAATCATGTGAAACACTATACATACTACACGTTTTCAAAAGAGGCAAAACATGAAAATAACATTTTGAAAACATGTAAAACACTATATTAACCTTTTTAAAAAGAGGCAAAACATGATAAAGGCATTTTGAAAACATGTAAAACACTATATTAACCTTTTTCAAAAGAGGCAAAAAGTGATAAAAGCAATTTCAAAACATGTAAAACACAAATTTTCACGCTTTCAAAAAATGCCAAACGCGATAACAATATTTTGAAAACATGTAAAACACTATCACTCCTTTTCAAAAGAGGCAAAAAGTGATAAAGGGGAAAGGCATTTTGAAACCTTGTAAAGCACTATATTACACTTTTTTCAAAGAACAAATCGTGAAAACAGCATTTTGAAAACACGTCAAACATCCCAATACACTTTTTCAAAAAAGGCAGAGCGTGACACACATCATCAGTTTGAAAAGTGGTAAAACCTAATAATACACTTTTTCAGAAAAGGCAAATCGCTATAATAGTATTTCAAAACGTTGTAAAACATAATAACCTTTTAAAATTATTTAATTTTTAACTAAAATAACTTTAAAAAATGGTCGAATTGAGAATTAGGATTGAGATGGAATGAACTGTTCACTCATTGGAAGGTGGATGGCGAATCTCTGTACGAACTCAACGGGGTTCCAAGATTATTATTACATGCAGAAATTCGTGGGTAAAAACTGTTTTACAGTTTTTTTCTAAAAATGTAAAATGTCCTAAAAACGATTGGAAAGTAGTAGATACCACCTTTTGGGATTTACTTTTATTAATTGTGAATATATTTTTTCACCTTTTCTACAAACACAAGCGTAGAAATGACCACATAATATATGCAGGGTCCCTAGGGCTAGAGCCTATCCATATTATACAAATATAGGCTCGTATGCTTGTACCAAACTGTAGTCGAAAAGGATTAAACAATAATCTTTGAGCGCTACAAACCCATGTAGGTATAGTTTACACACAACTTGACATGCACTACTAGGTTTTTTGGTTTTTAGTTTCTGTTTCTTTTTCCCTTAAAGATATTAAGATATGTAATGCTCAGTGCAATTGGACTGGAAACTGGAAAAAAAAATATTTTATATCATTCACATAATCTCCGTACGAGGTTATGGAGTACTTGCCCCATAATATTGATAGTGAATAAGAGACACATCAAGTTCTGCTTCCAACGTTTAAGGCAGCCTATTTTTTTCCGTATATTTTTACAAAGTACCACGAAAGCCCCAAAAAAACAACGGACAAGAAGCGTGTAGGTCTGCTGGTTGTTTTTGTTTCTCTTTGAAAGTAAAAGTATTTTATTTTTTAATAGTTTTGTGATCGAAAGCCCAGCGGTCATTTAATGCCATCTTGACGCAAGTCCCAAATATCAAATTTTTACCAGTGTTTTAAAAACGTGTAAACAAAAACGTTTTTTTATTACTTTAAAAGATATAAAAGTGGTATTTAGGCACTTTAAAAATAATAAAACTGGTATTTATGCTTCTGCAAAACTAGCAAAATTACTATATTTACACTTTGTGGGAGGTAGTAAAACTCTTATTTGGGCTTTCTCAAAAGAGTGAAACTGCGATTAAAGTTTTTTGAACGGTAAAACTGCCAGTTGTATTTTTTTTAAAATAGAAAATCTGCTATTTACACCTTTTCAAAAACAGTAAAACTGCTATTCACACCTATTCAAAAGTAGTAAAACTGCTATTTACACTTTTTCAAAAACAGTAAAACTGCTGCTTACAGTTTTTGAGAAACAGCGAAACTGCTATTCACACATTTTCAAAAACGGTAAAACTGCTATTCATACTTTTTCAAAAACAGCAAAACTGCTATTCACATCTTTTCAAAAACAGTAAAACTGCTATTCACATCTTTTCAAAAACAGTAAAACTGCTATTCACACCTATTCAAAAGTAGAAAAACTGCTATTTACACCTTTTCAAAAGTAGCAAAACTGCTATTTACACTTTTTCAAAAACAGTAAAACTGCTGTTCACACCTATTCAAAAGTAGCAAAACTGCTATTTACACCTTTTCAAAAGTAGCAAAACTGCTATTTACACTTTTTCAAAAACAGCAAAACTGCTATTCACACCTTTTCAAAAGTAGCAAAACTGCTATTTAAACTTTTTCAAAAACAGTAAAACTGCTATTCACACCTTTTCAAAAGTAGCAAAACTGCTATTTACACCTTTTCAAAAGTAGTAAAACCGATACTTACACTTTTAAAATGTGTAAAAATCATATTTACACTTTGTATATACATATGTAGGTAAAACGTTGATTGTTCGGACTTGAAGCCCAATAATTCTTTTAAACAAAGTCTTGGACTTACGTTACAGTTCTTCTTCACATCCAGTGCCAGTGTACAGCTTACAGTCATACAGAATTTTAATAGCGAATGGAAGTAATATAAATTATTAATTTGAACGTTGTAAATTATGGAGCATAAATACAGTACCTAGGTACCTCTATTTCGGAGGCTTCAAACGAGCAATAATCTCAGTGTCATAATACTATCATTAAATATATTTGTTAATGGAAGGGCCAAGGCATGGAAAGTAGTAGGTGTATGCAGCATCTTGTAAGTCAATCAACCTGCCCACATTATTACTGTAAACTTGCCCATTGTGCTTACAATAATTATGTAACAGGTAAAAGCTCCATGGATGTTCTACGGGCTTCCTTGATGGCATGGCACAGCAAACGAAATACGGATACAGAGTAAAGATATGGTTTACAGATAGCAGGTGGAGGATTTAATGAGATTTTATGTTTGGATCCTTCACATTAAAGCTCAGTATTAATTCCTACGCCTTCCAGCCAACACAGTTCTCTCCAGTCTGTCCGGATCAGCAGCCATTTATTTTACCACGAACAATTTATTATTATTATTATGATTAGTAATTAGTATTACTTTACTGTGTCTTCTGTCCACTGTTACATATGTAACACTATATACTGGTACCTAGTTACAAAAGTGAAATTTGAACTCTCCGCAATTTCTGAGAAAGTGAATAACCCATAGCGCTGAATTCTGAGAGATAACAGCTTCTCACAATTAGCAGTATTACAGTCTTGGTCAAGTGAGAAACATTAATAATTGTATATTTTAAAAGTGTTTTATTCGGAACTGGGAAACCATGGAACGAAATACTGTACAAAAGAGTGTATTCTCCAAATTAATTTTTTTAAACGGTCAGAATTAGAAATCAACATTTTTAAAGCCATCCGAAACTAGTAGCTAGTACTTTTGATAAGGGCAAAATAAGAAACTAATGTTTCCAGAAAGGTCAAAACTAGAAACTTATACTGTCGAAACCGTGCAAAACTAGTAACCAACACTTTCAAAAAGGTCAAAACCAGAAATTAACACTTTCAAAACCATGCAAAACTGGTAACTAACACTTTGAAAAAGCTCAAAGCAAGAAATTACCATTTTAAAAAAGTTGAAAAAGTAGACTTATAAGTATTTACCTTTTCAAAAAGGTTAAAACAATGTTTCGTGAGTGAAATATCTACATATAAGCAAATAACTACCGCTAAAAAACCCTACATCGCAATATTGCAATGCTGGGGAAAGAGAGCACATCGTTTATTGGATAATTCCCAAAATTTGAACACTAAATACATATGTATTATACTATTGGTACACTCCGCCATATACCACAAAATAATTAAAATTGAAGGTTATCATCACTTTTGAAACATTTGAAACACATTACGGAGGCATCTTAAACGTATTATAATAATAGTTATAATGTCTCGCAAATGAGTTCCCAATGGGTTTCACATGTTCGTAGGCATCACCGTTTACGCAGTCTACCTACCTACTGTAAATGCACTCTTTACAATGTGCTTCTCGAACGCCGCTCAAAGTTTAAAACAGTTTTCTTCTAGCCTGTTGACAAAGCTACACTGTGATGGACAATCTTGTGGACTGATGGTTTCTATATTTAGAGCTGACAATGTACTAGTAAGTTAAGTACAGTTTTTAGCTCGTACACAGATACAAATAACCTCATTTATTCATCTTTCAAGAAATATTGACCATTAAGTTGACACCATCAGGTCGTAATCGTCATATTTATTATTCCTTTTCGAAACGGTAATAGCATATACTTAGTTTTGAATGTTTTTGAAAATGGTAATTTCTAGTCTTGATCATTTTTAAACGGTTATTTCTAGTTTTTTGACGTTGTGAAAGTGTTATTTACTAGATTTGGCTGTTTTGAAAAAGTCTTATTTACTAGTTTTGACTGTTTTGAAAGTGTTATTTACTAGATTTGACCATTTCGGAAAAGTGTTAATTACTAGTTTTGACGGTTTTGAAAAAGTTAATTTATAGAATTAAACACTTTTGTAAAGCATTCTTTCCGCATGGTTCACCAGTTCCTAATAGGTTAATAATCATTGTTATATGGTCTGCTTGCGTTTCTAATCAAACCTACACAGTACACTGTTCATTGTTGTGTAGTGGCTATTATTGGTAGTATCTAAATCGTTGAGTTCTTTCCCTGTACTTGATTCTCATCTTTCTAATCCAATCTGCCAACCGTTGCGCTGTAGCTAAAGATAGAAAGCTCATTGCAATAGACGTCAAAGTCCCGCATCTAAAAAATGTCAAATGACCGCAATTTTTCCTTAAATCAATCAAATTCATTCTGTCAGCAATCCACAGGGTAAAAAAGAAACGGAAATTTTTACAATCCATTGAATACTGAAATCACACAAAATTTTCTCACAATAATAATTCAAGTACCTACCTACATATAGTTCTACTTACAATAGCAGGTACCCAGACAGTCTACGTTTTTTTTTTCATCGGTACAAGCACCCGGTGACCCTATACAGGTATACATATCAGTAACATATACGTTGATAGGTACTTCCTTTGAATGATTGTAGCTATATAGCTATAGTGATATTAACCCAGTAATTATACGAGAATGTGAATTTGTATAAAATGCATAGGTATAGGTACATAGAATCTAGATTGATATAAAAATTCAAATTCAAATTCAAATTCCTTAACTACAGCATAGAAGAGGGGCATAGCAAGTGGACTTGGAATACTATAGCTTCTTACTTGCTTGCTTACTTGCTTGCTTACTAGACCCATCAACTTTTTGAAGGTTGTTCCGTCTCTCTTGTTAATGGTAATGGTAATTATAGAGTGTCTGGTTATTTGGTATTGGCAATCGTATGATTTGATTTGAACACGTAACATTCCATCATTTGATCCGGTGGAACTTCTTGGGTCTACACAGAACTAGTGTATGAGAGCCTTTATCTTTTTCTCTGTAGGTGTGTGTATGCATGTAGACAGAGTGTCAGTGGAGATTCCCTCCTCACCTGTCGACGCATTCGCTTCCACTTACGAGTCCAATCTACATACGTAATAGCCAGCACACACAGACACAAACACACTAACAGTTTTAACATTATTGAGTATCACATTTCATTCCATCATTTATAGTATTTAGCCGTCCACTTTTCAGTTCCTTGCCTTCCTCCTTTAGTATGTATGAAGGGAAGGAATTAAGAAGGCTCTCAATCTACGGTGAACTGTAGGGTGGTCTAAGAAGCAAAATGACCATGGAATCCCACCCAACTATTCTGGCTTAGAAGCTAAGTCATACTGTAGGTAGGTATTCAGTATCCAGTAGGGGGCTTAGTTCTCTCAACAATGCAATGCATTATGTATGTTGTAATAATTGTAATGCTAATGGTTGGTAAATCAATTAATTGCAGATTATTTCCGGGTCTTTTGCAAAAAGGTACAAAGTGTCAGATTGCCAGATTGATTGACGTGAGTGTTCAAATTAATTATTGATAATCCAATTAACATGTTTTTCAGTAGAGGGAAATTTCCTTATTCGCACTTTTTGAAAAGGGGTAGAATGTTCTATTTGCAAGTTTTTGAAAATGTGATAAATGTTCTATTTAATCGTTTTTGAAAAAGTGGTAAATATTCTATTCTAACGTTTTTGAAAAGGTCGTAAATGTTGTATTTACACGTTTTTGAAAAGGTGGTGATTGTTCTATTTACTTGTTTTTGAAAAGGTGTTAATTGGACTATTTGTACGTTTTTGAAAAGGTGGTAATTGGTCTATTTGCACGTTTTTGAAAAGGTCGTAAATGTTGTATTTACACGTTTTTGAAAAGGTCGTAAATGTTGTATTTACACGTTTTTGAAAAGGTGGCAAAGGTTCTATTTAACCATTTGTGAAAAGGTGCAAAATGCTCTATTTACACGTTTTTGAAAAGAAGCAAAATATCCCATTAGCATGTTTATGGAAAACTTTCTATTAGTACGTTTAACAATTTTGAAAAATGCTTTCGAAATGATGCAAACTCCCTTGTTTGTCAAACTTTTTAAAGTGTCATTGTATAAAATGTTCGATCTGCACGCACATTTTAAGAAAGCGTGCAAATTGAGTTTTTTTTTAGTTTCAAATATGGCGGCATTTTCACATTTTGAAAAGATTAAGAATGCTCTATTTACATGTTTTAAAAAGTCAGGGTGGAAAAATTTCCTTTTTAATGATGGTGTTTGGAAAGTTGTGCCGTCACTAATTATTATCTTCCCAGGCTTATTGCATAATCGTCCTTTTGCTCCTTAACCCTCAATATGCTGTTCTTCTTGTTCTGTCAGTTTGAGTTCATCTCGACTCGTCTTGGACGTGGACTTGGTGGACTAGACGCTCTCTCTCTTTTTCTCTCTCTCTCTCTCTTTCGTGGTCTCGTCTACTCGACCCGTCCTCGTCCTCATGTCACAAAAACTTCTCTGTCCAGTTTCTTCAGCAGTTTCTTTCATCATAGACGGTCTCTGTAGGTATTTCTACTAACAAGTAAAATTCAGATAAAAAAATCCGATAGTTATGTATACGTGTGTAAGTGTGTGTGTGTGTGTGTGTGTGTGTGTATCGCAATCTCCGCTATAATCATGCAATGTGTGTGCTGTTGCTGTTGCTGCTACTTCTGCTGGTCGGTTAACTTTACACACTCTCTCTCTCTCCCTCCTTTTTGACTCTCTTCTACCTCTTCGTTTATATTATATTATTTCTTGTCTCGTTTAAATGCAGTCACGTATCTGAATTTTATACATTTTAAACTCCCCTAACTACATCTACATTCCTTGGCGATTCCACTTGAATTCAGACTGACCAAGTAATGTTATGACCATGGGATTGGGATTGGATTGCCAACCATGTAAAGAACTACTTGAAAGCCAGTGGAAATGTGTAGGTATGTATGTACGTACATACCTACCTAAGATTCATTTGTATTGGCATAGTAGTAGTGGAAAGACATACCTACATACGTATAGTGGGACACTCGTAGAAATTCCAAGCAAGAAAGTAAGCTGAGCTGTAAACTATTAAGTATCTCTATCAGTCGAAGAATACCAATTCCTGATTTCTCAGTCTTATTTCCAATTTCCAATTCGAACAAAACCAAGGAGGAACGATCTGTAGACAGACGAGTGAATCTATCAGACTATTGCATACTGGTTTGTCGAAGCCGCTTTCCCTTCCAACCTCTCGCAGTAATGCAATGGTTTTTGGTTCAATTTCGAAAAATACTCTCAAAGTTTAAAAAATACTTATTTCGCCTTTTTTGGAAAGAAAAATTGAAATTAAGGCTGCAAGTTTACAATAATTTCAAGTGTTAGTTTGACGCCAGTTCAAGTTTTAAACTCCGCTTTTGAAAATTAACTTTGTAACAGGTACGTAAAACATTGCGCGGAATTATTAGTGTTCAATTCTGAGATAATGTAGGGACCTACATTATCTGTTACAGAAACGAATATTCTTAATACATAAAGTGTTTAGTGTCGAGTGAACTTAGTAAAAATAGAAGAAATGAAAATCGGGGTTTTGCTATCCAACTCAATTTTAGTAAAGATTTTGAATGCCCTTAAAAATTACTGGTATTTGAAAGTATTCTTAAAATGCATGGGTGAAGAATAATACGAATTTATGAATTGTAATGTACTTATTTGTCAATTTAATTTGTAATATTTTTGCATTAGGTACTCTGGGAATGTTTCTGGAATCATTTCCCAACAGAATATTTTAGAACTTCCAACTCGTTGTGGCTGTGCTGTAAGCAATCTGGACGAAGCTAAGCAAGCAAACTTGTGCTTTGGATACGGAGGACAGAAACTTCTGGATCATTCCATTCACTTTTTACGTTTGAACTTGAACAGTGTATCTACCTTGTGAATTTCAAACATTCGTCCACTCATACACAAAGTGCTGTTATAGCTATTATGACTGTAAAATGGAGGAAAGAAAAACAACGTTGGAAGAATGTTCAATGGATCCGTTTGCACTAAATTGCTAACTGGTGAATGAAAATGCAGTTACTTACTTACTAAAGTACAGGTGTCGAAAATTGGTAACTCCACCACCGTTGGCTGTATCACGTTTTTTAAACCGGCCAGCGGTTGTTGAGTTCCTCGTTGACGACAATCTGAATACAACATTTATCGAACAATCGAACTTATTTTTGGACCATAAGGAGTATCATTCAATAAAATTTGGACTCTGTTTCTCAAATACGATGCAAGACCGAGCACAATTCAATGATCAAAAAGGACCCCTACCGGATTTTTGTGGGATTAAGATTTGTGGGAATCACCACCGCAAGATAGTGGCATTTAGTTCAGGTATGATAATACACTACACGGATTAATATGGGAATATGGTAATAGTAAAAGTAATCCTAATGGACATTTTAATTGCTTTATTATGACATGTAAAATCGATACTTGTAATTTTAATTTTAATTATAGGCTTAATCCTTCTAGATTAAGATGAATCCAACTCAAAGAATCCTAGGCACTCAAATACCGAAGTACCTACCTATAGGTATGTACCTACCTATATGTCTGGAAGTCTGGACGAAATCAAATTCCAAACAGACAACTTAGTTTACGTCACACAATCATTATTTTTTCATTTTCGCTAATCAGATTCCAAAAAATAAATGGTCACGTGACGTTCAATTTAAGTAACAAGTTGTAGATGATGGGCTAGAGCTTCTACTTCTACGTACTTCTACCACTGTTTTACAGTTAATGTGTACTTAATAATGTAAAGTACCTATAAGCTATAAAAAGTAAAGTTGGCAAACAAGTCTCTAGCTAAACTTACATACCTATGTTTAGTTTAAAATGGAATCTATTTGCCTTCAGGCATAAAAAATTCGATATGTATTTTTCTGGAAAAATGATGCGAGGTCGTAGCATCATTGAGCGTTGATTAAAGATTAAAAAGAAGAGGAAATCAATTCAAAGGGAAAGCGTTAAATTGTTCGATGCAGACAGACATGCAATAATATTGGCTCGAAAATTCAAAATGTGAATGCAATCAACAATGAATTTTTTGGAGTTTGCATTTATTACAGTTTGAGGTGGAATTGTGTATTTAACCTTTTCAAAACGGCAATATCTAGTTTGGTATTTTTAGAAAATGTTGATTACTAGTTTTGACACTTTGGGAAATTCTAATTATTAGTTTTGACACTTTTTGAAAATCCTAATTACTAGTTTTGACACTTTTTGAAAATCCTAATTACTAGTTTTGACACTTTTTGAAAATCCTAATTACTAGTTTTGACACT
>JAQFZC010005800.1:0-13527 GCA_034695205.1 Dicyrtoma fusca
TTTTTAATGACCTTTTTAAAATTTTAATTCCTTGTTTTGACCTTTTCAGAAGTGTTATACTTGCTAGTTTTGAATGTTTTTAAAAGTGTTAATTTATTGTTTTGACCCATTTGAAAGTGATAATTGCTAGTATACTGATCTTCTTGAAAGAGATGATGTCCTATTTTGACCTTTTTTAATACGATAATTTCTTATTCGGTCCCTTTTGCAAGTGCTAGTTTCAAGCACTGACTTTTTTGAAAATGCTAATTTCTTGTTTTGACCTCTCTGAAAGTGCTACTCACTAGTTCTGAATGCTTTTGAAATTGCTGATTTCTAGTGTTATCGACCGTTTTTAAAAAGTTAATTTAAAAAAAACACCTTCGTCCAGCATTCTTTCCACAATTTCTCAGTTCCGAATACGTTAAAAAATCATTTTGTTAAATCATCGCATTTTCGTAACATAGTTCAAAAAAGGATAAATTCGTTTATACCTTTTTTTAAAACGAGTACCGCACCTACAGTTCAAGTACTGGTTGTGCCTTCCCTTATTAGTAGCATCGTTCTACATAATACAGGGCTGGGTTTTACAATAAGAATTGATGCATCTTTCCCTGTAAAATCGGGAAGTACAGCGGTAAATGGGGTCTGCCATTGTTTGAGGGAGTTGGCTGTCCCATTAGCACAAGCAGGATGTATCGGCATGGATGAGCGTGGAACGTATTGTAAATTCAGAGATTGCCCATGTGTGTATTTTAGATCCCAAGTTTTGCATCTACTTTTAGAAGGGAGAAAGTGTGGAGAAAGCTTGGGGAAAGTGGCGAAAGTGTGGAGAAAGTAGTAGAGAAAGTGTGGAGAAAGTGGAGAAAGTACAGGAAAGATGAGATAAAAGCCCATAGACTCCTTATCCAGGTCGTTCTCGTTGTGGTTATTGTTGAGGATTTGGAGTTGTGAGTTGTACTGGGGCATTTATTCCGTCCTTTCGTATTCCGCGGAGGACGAGGAGGATGATTCCAGATGACAAGTGTGCATGGAAATGAGTTGAAATTCAGAGCCCGTCCTCCACTCTCATCCCATTCCCACAGTCTCACCCCGAATAAGCAAAACAGCCTATCACATAATCACACCCGAGCGAGACACGATGGGCTCTCAATCTCCAGCCTTCCAATTCCAATCCATTTCAAATTTAAAATTCCAACTCGCATTTTCCATGAAGAAGCACACACAAAAATATATAATAGCCGTCTCCATAACTATTATTATCACAATCACAAATTTTTATAAATATGGACATGTCTCGCTGTCAGCAGTTCAGAGCATGCATGGAATGGCCAAGGGCGTCGTGATCACGTCCACGGTGCGACCCCTCATGGGTTGGCTTGCATTTTATACAAAACTCATTTCAAAAGGACAAAATGTGTGGTTGCTAGGCTTTATTTTTGTACTTTTTCAAACATATTGCTTTTGAAAAAGCGGTAAAGATCACAGTTCTGAAAAAGAGTAAAACATTAATTGTGCGTTTGAAACAGGCAAGTTTTTTAAAAGTCAAAAAAAGGAACGATTTTTTAGAAAGCTAAAAAAAATGATATTTACGATTTTTAAAAACCTTGTAAAGCGTGATATTTAGAGTTTTTTAAAAGACAAAACTTGGTTTGTATTATTTTTTTAAAGGCAAAAATATGATAAACAGGATTTTTCAAAAACGTCAAAAAACGGTATTTACGACTTTTTTAAAAGGTAAAACATGATATTTACGGTTTTTTAAAAGGCAAAAAGGAATACTTATAGTTTTTTAAAGCGGCAAAACGTGATATTTACGATTTTAAAAAGGCAAAAAGTGATATTTATGATTTTTCAAAACGACAAAACATGATATTTACCGTTTTTTAAAAGGCAAAACGAGATATTTACGGTTTTTTAAAAGGCAAAAGGCGATTCTTACGATTTTTTAAAAAGGCCAATAACTTTTTTAAAGGCAAAAAGTGATATTTTATTTAAACTATTTTGTTAATTTCGAATTTATTTTGAATAATTTGTAATTTTATTCGAAAACAGGACACATGGATGCTTTAAGCTATTTTAAAAAAATACTCAGCTGTGTACGCCCTTGACAAGTTACCTACATGACTAGGAAATAAAATCAAGTGAAATTGCGACACATTTTGAAATCTTGCTGTTTGCACGTATGCACGCCCACACACATATATAAGAGGACTTTCTTGATTCGAAATCGGATTTGTGAACTTGGATTTTTGATTCTACGTCGTTTTTGAAATAGTTCCCGCAGATTTATTTAATTTTGGTATAGTTTACATTTTTTATTTCATAATCGTGGGTAACCGCGAGGACGAGGACGAACACGAACACAATCATCACCATCACGATCCGCAATTCAAAATCAAAACCAAAATCAGAATTGCAACCACATTTATGCTCACAAGCTTCTGAGAAATACCATTGCATTGCTGAAGAAGCAATCAAGCTCTTGTCAAAAAGAATTTTCACAGAAGCAAAGCACAGTCATTGCTTCTATTTGTGTCTACAAAGTCAATGCAAAACTGTATGCAATCTGCATAGTGTACTAGATGAGACGGCAATCTTTGTTTTAAAAATGCATTTCTACTTGTTACACCTTTTCAAGATCATGTAAATAGAACATTTTGCACATTTTTAAACACTTGTTCACTTCATTTTTCATCAAGTTTTCAAAAACATTCTGATAAAGAAACTTTTGACTTTTTCAAAACATATAAATAGAACACTTTGCAGCTATTCAAAAACATGCAAGCAGACCATTTTTTACCTTTCAAACTAGTACAAATCGAACATTTTGCACCTTTAAAAAATCACGTAGGTAAATTGAGTATTTCAAAACATGCAAAAAGGACATTTCAACCTTTAGAAAAGCGATAAAAAAACCTGATACACTTTTTCAAAATAAGTTATTGAAGCATTTTGCACCTTTTGAAAACCTTGGATGTAGAACATTTTGCGGTGTTTTAAAAGCGTGTAAATAATACATTTTGCCCCTTTTCAAAAACATGTAAGTAGAACATTTTACAACTTTTCAAAACATGCAAATAAGACATTTTGTACCTTTTCAAAATCATGCAAGTAGAATATTTTGCATCTTTTCAAAATCATGCAAATCGACATTTTTCATCTTTTCAAAATCATGCAAATAGAATATTTTGCAAACTTTTCAAAATCATGCAAATAGAATATTTTGCACCTTTTCAAAATCATGCAAATAGAACATTTTGTAGCATTTCAAAACATGCATATAGGACACTTTTATCCTTTAGAAAAGCGTCAAATCAAACATGTTACGCCTTTTCAAACCAGTACAAACATAACATTTTGCAACTTTTTGAAACACAAAAAATAGAGCATTCTAATCATTTTGCAAAACGTAAAATTTGATATTTTTCACCTTTTTAAAAGCATTAAAATCATACACTTAACACTCCCTACATCTTTAAATAAAGGCTACTTGCACGTTGTGACTAATGCTAAGCCATTCTACAATTATACTACAAACTACAAACTCTCACTGTAAACCTTAAAGGAGTGTAAAAAACAAAAGGAGCCAGTTTGCTTCTTCAGCAAGGCTCAATCCATACTTATGGCCTCGTTTCCTTGCGATTTCGTTCTGATTTTTGATATTTTTGATTATATGGAGTAACGACTATGAAAACGGAAACGAGGAGGAAGAAGAGCGCGTCGTGAACGTGAGACGGAGACGATTTTGTCTCTACTCCGTTTGTGCCTTTACTACACGATTATACGTGTGCTCTAAGGAAGGGCCGTCCACAAATTACGTCTGCAAAGAGCGGGGAATGTAGCAAAGTACATTTTTACGACACAATTTCACAAGCTTTTACGAAGATAAAGTAGGACGCAGAGAATCTGACTAAAACTACTGCTGGCAAGGTGGCTTGAAACTTTGACAAACTGAGCACGTAATTTGTGGGGAGCCCCAAGTTTCTACAGATTTTTCGGTCTTTCTGGTCTTTTTTTTGCGAAGGTTGGAAATGTGTGTGTGTGTGTAGATCCATAAACAGAGAAATGCGGGCTTTGGACTGCCTGCTGGAATAACAAGTTGTGTTATGAGGGCTAATTCAGAATTTGGATTCCAAAATGGATGTGTGAGCCATGAAACTGAAGGAAACACCACACACAAATATCCTCCAAGAAAATCTGAGTCGACTTTTGGAAGCAGCAGGATTCACCATTTCCATCGTCAGCAATATAAATTTTCACGAATCATATTTCGGTACTTTTATATAGCGTCGGTCCAGAGGTATTGTGGGGTCCAGCCCCCTAATAGAATTATCTGGGCTATCTAGCGTCCCGTTATTGTGTCATTCTGACGGAAATCATGGGTGTCAACCAGGAAGCTTTGAGCAAACATTTTTGTAGCAAATCTTGTGGAATTATAAAAGAGCAATTTGACTACTTTTTGAAATGTGAAGCTATGTTATTTTTCCGTTTTAGGAGTGTACACGGGTTATTTACTCTCTTTTAAATTGATAAAAGTGATATTTAGACTTTTTCAAATTTTGTAAAAGTGTTATTTGCATTTTTTTAAACTGTATAAGTGATATCTCCACCTTTTTAAGCTGTACAAAAAGATTGTTTGCACTTTTTTAAACTGTGAAAAAGGATTGTTTGCACTTTTTGAAAATGTACAAAAATCATATTTTCACTTAACTTTTTTGAACTGTGTATAAGTGATATTTGCCTTTTTTGAAAATGTATAAAAGTGATATTTGTGCACTTTTTCAAACTGTGCTAAAGTGATAGTTACCATTTTTTAAACTGTAAAGTGATATTTGCACTTTTTCAACTATGAAAAAGAGACGTTTGCGCTTTTTTAACTGTGAAAAAGAGACATTTCCACATTTAAGACTGGAAACAATTAAATTTGCACTTTTTAAAACTGCGTAAAAGGAACGTTTGCACCTTTTGAAAATGTACAACAGTAATATTTGCACCTTTTCAAACTGTCTAAATTAATATTTGTACCTTTTTGACTGTGAAAAAGCGATATTTAACCTTGTAAGAATGGAAAAAATGAAATTTGCACCGTTTAAAACTGTGTTAAAGTGATATTTGCGTTTTCTGAAAACTGAAAATACATAAAAGGCATGTGAAAAAGTTATACTTGCGCTTACGATTACAGTGAGAGGCAGTTGCATTTATACTTTATGTAATTCGCATTTATTGCGTCATAATATTATTTTATTTTATTTGTAATTTAATTTGCAAAAATATTTGCCTACAATTTAAAACATAAAAAGTGTGAAAATCCTTCACACTGCTACACATGACGGATTACTGGTACTGAGCATTCGGTTGACAAGGTTTGAAGCGGCGTGTATCATCTACGAGTTAAGAAGGGAGATATTTCTAGCATTTAGACTAATAACAAAAAAAAAGATAAAAAATGAAAGGTAATAGGATCATGAATAGTGCAGATGAGATGGAGAATTGGAGATAAAAGTAAATCATGAATTGTACGTATTATTATTGCTTCTGCCCCAGTCAGCATTTCTGTCGCTGCCATATTTTCCCTCTTTTAACTCGAACAAGCCAGGAGCGGAAAGGAAGCTCAACCAACGACCAACTATTCCAAGGAATCAGCAAACTAAACTTTTTCAAGCTTTTTCTTCCACGAACACAGGGAAAGGAAAGGAAGAAAGCAAAAAACACACACAAAAAAAGAAAATTCCAATTCCTTCCCTTCTGAAGAGAAAACAAAGCGGAAGAAAATGCTCGTTTTTTTCTCTAAACTGGATATAGAATGATTTCTGAGAGGGGCTCTGCAGATATTACGTCAACAAAATTGGAACAAAAAGACTGATATTTTCGCGTAAAATAGGGATATATGACATTTATTCCTTTTCAAAAAGTGAAAACCATGTAATTAACCTTTTGAAAAAGAACCAACTGTTCTAATTTAAGTTTTGAAAATGTCAGTTGTAATTGTAAGGAATTGTTTACTCATTTTAAAAAGGGGTAAAATTGCTGGAAACACGTTTCAGAAAATTGTAAATCATCCTATAATTTTACAAAGTACTTAAATAATTAAATATTTTAATCAAGGCTTGAAACAACAAGTATAAAACATAAAACACACTATTTATGCAGTGAAAAGGGCATTACAAATGTGCAAATCGCATTGTTTACATTTTCACAAAGCTGTCCAAATTACTGTAAGATTGTAATCATTATAGTGTTTAACCTTTTCGGAACGGTAACAGACTGACTTTAATAATGTTTATTTCTTGTTTTGCATATGCTTTTGAAAAGGCTATTTCTAGTTTGGACCTTTTTGAAAGTGTTAATCTCTTGTTCTGCATGTTTTTAAAAGCATTAATTCCTTAGTTTGACCTTTTTTGACAGGGCTAATTACTAGTTTCAAAATTTTGAATGCTTTTAAAATGTACATTTCTAGTTTGGACCTTTTTGAAAGTGTTAATCACTCGTTCTGCATGTTTTTGAAAACATTAATTCCTTGGTTGGACCTTTTTTAAAGGGCTAATTACTAGTTTTGAATGCTTTGAAAACGTAAACTAGTTTTGACTTTTTTGAAAAAGTTAAATTGTTGAATAAACACTTTTTTAAAGTATTCTTTCCGAATAGATTAAAAAGGGTAAAATATTTACATAAGTAACATATTTAAGCGTTATTAACAAATTCTTCTAACGTAACAAATGAGCGTCCCCAGTGCATGGGGCTCTGCGGGTTCCTTTCTCTCATATTCCCCTCATACAAGGGCAAACAAAAAAAATAAGGAAAGGAAGAAGAAGAGAAAAAAAATACAAACAAATTCAAGGAAAATGCTAAATGTCAAAATCCTTTGTTTTCGGATACTCTTATGCACTACTGCTGTGGGATCAGATCAAATGTCTCTGTACCAATGGCAAGGCAATAACGTCTACCTATCGTATCTCTCTAATCTCTATATGTATAGCAGTAGACCGTTTGGCGTTCGGTTCGAAGTATTAGTTTTTTTTTCTTCGGGTTTTGGTTACGATGGTTATGACAGACTGAGAACGACTGAAACCCAAAACTCGGAAAGTATGATAATAAAGGAAAGGCTCAATTTGTAGGGGCAAAGAAAGGTATTTATGACCCAAATAAATCAATGGAAGGATATTGTAAATAAATACAAAGAAAAACAAAAGATCCAAGTTGGATTTTTTTCCCTTTTTTTTGGGTTTCCTTTCCTCTTTCCGCTTTCTATAATAATACATTTTAAAATAAAAAGCTATTCTAGGCACACGACAGGGTAAAGCATTAGGAGTTGTGCATAAATCGCTAATCTTCTTATCCAGTATAAGTAGAGGTAAAAAGAGCCATTTTTAAAAAAATGCAAACGTCATTTACGTACAGCCCCCCAATATACAACTAATGTTAAAGTGGGGGCTGTTCAAATATTACGTTTTAGATTTTTTTTGTAATTTATTGTAAGGATTGCCTCACATTGAACAAATTCGTTAATGTAATTTATGGAAAGCCCCAATTTATTTTACTATGCATACCCTTGCATACTAAAACTGTGGGACGAGATGCTTTGTTGATCTTGCCCTCATTTTTCAAATTCAAGCACATTACATAACAACAGATGCTATGCGATACCTCACTGCAGTAATCCATCCGAATCATCCGGATCCGGATTCCGGATCACAAAGGGCCTATTCATATATTACAATAAATTTACGATCTTTGGCACTGTTATAATTTGTGAAAGGCTCCTAATCAGGTCCTCAACCTGCATCTTCCAATCATCAATAGTTAGTCCGTTCCTTTTCCTTTGGACTCCGGTTTTTGCTTAAGCATCATAGATACTTTAAAATGTTTCCTCTGAATTACAAAAAGCACAAACCACAAAAAACAAAAACACAGACCGAAATTGGCCCAAAAAAAAATAGCACAAAAAAGTTTTGGCAGTAAACCTTATACAAAAGCGACACTACAGAACGAAAGGAGGAAACTCTCCGGACATTTTTATGAGGCACGTATCAACTTTTTGTTGTTGTTATTATTGCTACGCATATTTTTATGGCACACTGCATGCATGTAGACTCAAAAATGTAGGTCAATTTTTAAAGCCAAGGGAAAACACTATGCATGTACACATAATCTGTCAAACGATGTACATATGTATGTTATATGTAAATAGCACCGGCAAAGGCTCCGTTTTTTAGAGGTAACCTTTTCGAAACAGACGTAGTAAAGCTTCAAATAGAACCCCCCGGGTTATAAATGAAAATAGGTCCTCAGACCCGGGCTGTATGAGGGACCCGGGTTCTATTAGGGGTCGGATTTGCATGGGGTTCTAGAAAAACTCACCTCCAGACCTCGGGTTCTATTAGGGACCCGGGTTCTAATAGGGACCCGGGCTTTTTTTGAAGTTTTATGATATATGTGGCTTTTACATATTTTTGAATATGCTAATTTCTTGTTTTGATCTTGTAGAAAATGACAATTTCTGGTTTTCGTCCTTTTGAAAATGTTGGATTCTAGTTTTGATTGTTTTCAAAATGGTGAATTATGTATACATAGTTTTATACCTTTTTGAAAATGTTGATTTCTAGTTTCGCACCTTTTTGAAAGTGTGACTTGCCAGTTTTGATCTTTTAGAAAATGTTGGTTTCTTGTTTCGAACGTTTCGAAAATGTTGATTTTTAATTCTGATCTTTTTCAAAAAGATTAATACTAATTTTACACCTTTTTGAAAGTGTGACTTGCCAGTTTTGATGTTTTAGAAAATGCTAATTTCTTGTTTTGAACTGTTCGAAAATGTTGATTTCTAGTTTTGATCTTTTCCAAAGGGATGAATTCTAGTTTTACACCTTTTTGAAAATGTTGGTTTATATTTTTGCACCTTTTTGAAAGTGTGATTTGCCAGTTTTGATCTTTTAGAAAATGCTAATTTCTGGCTTTGATCTTTTTGAAAATGCCGATTTCTAGTTTTTCCTTTTTTTCAAAATTGTAATTAGTATTATAAACGCTATACACAATATCATGGTTTCCCAGCACCGAATTGATTCCATAAAAATTCCCTAACAAAAAGTCAAAGGTTAAAATTACCCTGAAAGTAATTAGGTAGATTGTTTACTTATAGGGTCTGGTCATAATTGACACCTTCGCATACTGAACTCATAATCGCATAAAAACTTCAAACGTCATTTATGGAGAACCCCTTTCTATACTGTAGGTAGGTAGTTGCAGTGCTTATTGTTGCGGCAAAATTTTTATTGCGGTACTTGGGCTCATTACAAAAATATGAATGAATCTTTGATAATTTTTAAGTATAAAAGTAATGTGATTTTTTTTCCTTTTTTTCTGGTTCTTTTCGCAGATGGTTTCGTCGGGATCGGGAGTCGTCGAACTCGTTGGTTCCCTTGGAAGGAACGTACGGAAGTCACCTGCTAAGCATTCCTCGAGCATCTCTCCTCGACTCCGGCATCTACGTTTGTATTGCTTCGAATCCATTCGGAGAAATCAGACGAGACTTTGCCATTCAAGTCACCTCCCCATTGTCTCTCCATGTCTCCCCACAAGTACGTCCGCTCAAATGACCTTTTAATGCGAGTCGCATCATCAACTCAACTTCCACAGTTTACTTGCCCCCCTGTCCACCAACCACCGCACACTCTCCCCGCTTTCTCCTTCCCCCTCAATTTGTATTCGTATCTCTGAAACCCTTTCACGGTCTATCTCTAATCATATATTACAAACTTTCCTTCTTTTTCCTCCTTTTTTTCCTTTTTTTTTCGTCTCCATCCGTTTTCTCATCGTCAGCTGAATACAGAGTTGCTTTCTTTCGGCACCAGAGCCTCTTTTAACATTTAACTTGAAGAAACTCCTCTTGCACAATCTTACTGCCTTCTCCCCTTGTGTTTACGTTGTATTTTTAGTGACGTTTGAATTGAACAGAATGAACAGTTTAAAAAGGCTTGCTCAAGGATTTTTTAAAATGCATATTTTGAAAAAACATTTGTTAGTGGGTTTCTGATTGAAAAGAGTGGGTTTTTCAAATACGTTAGGAAATTTTGAAAACGCGCTTCCTAAGCTCGTCTTTTTGAAACTAATTTCTACAAAAATGGGGGCATTTTTTTTGAAAATCCATTTTTAAGAATAATTGCCATTTAAAAAGTTGTTTTTTTGAAACGCTATGTTTCTGAAAAGCTGTTTTTGAAAAACAATTTTAAAAAAGTTGTTTTTTTAAAACGCTGTGTTTCTGAAAAGCTGTGTTTTTGAAAAACGGTTTTTAAAAAAGTTGTTTTTTTAAAACGCTGTGTTTCTGAAAGTTTTTTTTAAGTTGAATAATAGGAAAACAAAACTTTCTAGATTTGTCGGTTAAGAACCAAAGAAATGACCAATTTTGAAAATGTTTTTTTGGAAATTAAAGTTTCTAAGTTCGGAAGCGGAATTTTTATTATGAAGAAATGGTTAATTTTGCAAAGAAATTTTCTCCAAACGTTTAAAAAAAAGTGGGGTTTGAAGGACCATGAATATTTTAAAAACTCATTTAAAGGATTTTTTCGTTTTTTTTCCACAAATTGAAAGCATAAATTGGAAATTGTGAAGCTACCTACATTTCTATTGCTTGTCCTTTCAAAAGCTGTTTTCTATTTTTTATGAATCACTATGATGATTTGTCGGTTCAAAATTTCATTTCTAAATATTTCACAATTTACAAAGAATTAATTTGTTAGAATATTTAAATTCATTTATGGTATTAATACCTCATCGATCGTACTGCCTTTAGCTATGCTCTGACTGCAGATTCTGATGAAAAAAAGGAAAAGGAAAGAAAGTAGTTTTTTAATTTTAACTTTCCCCGTAGATGTTTCTACTGAAAACAGACTCAAGCTATGTATCCGTCTACATATAGTAAAGGATTCTTTTGAAGTAAAGAAAATGGTTGTAAAATGGGAATTCCTTTTATTTTCCTTACTTAAGCTTTTCCTGGTTCCCTTTTTCTATTAAGAGCAGTTCATAAATTACTTGAGGGACAACCGTGCAGAAATTGAATTTTGAACAATTTTATTTTTTATATCCATACGCACATATGTACATGGGAAAGAAGAATGCCTATATAAAAAAAATGCTTTTAATTCGCCTTTCTCTCCCGAGTTTCTGTACCAATGCTTTCTTTCTCCTTACAGAGACAAGAAGTGAATTCCGGAAGCGATGTCATCTTTAATTGTTCCGTGACCGGTCATCCAGTAAATGAAGTGCGCTGGTTGAAGGATGGGAAACGGATTTTCCCTAATAGCGACCGGATCAGGTAATAGTTCACAAAATTAAAATCAAAATTACGATCAGAGACTCACAGATTAGGTACAAAAATAATACAAGAGGCTCCATTTCTCAACTCAACAACTACAAATATCTTTATGGCATTACATTACACGTCTGTAGAACGGTTCTTTGAAAAAATGCCCCCGCAAAAAATGTTCCCGGAAAACAAGCAACGTCGTCCCTAGTAATCACTGAAGGAATAAGCCTAAATGTTTTATATAATTTATTAGTAGCATGTAAATTATAAAACCACAACCTACAGCTTTTAAAAATGACCAAAATGTTCTTGTATTTCGTCTGTGTAACTGCAAAGTGGCCAGTGAGTTTACGTGGAGTTTAGGCCATTTTGCAGTAACACAGACGATTTAACCTTTCCAAATGTACACAGATACGTGAGGTGCTACATACAAATACAAGCATAGCGCTTGTGCTCTCTCTCAAAAGTGCAAAACTGTTATATTTGTACATCTTAAAAACAGTAAAACGGGCATTTACAGCTACACCATTTTTCAAAATCGTAAAACTTTTATGTAGCTTTGTCGAAAGTAGTAAAAGTTGCACTTGCACTCTTTAGAAATGACAAAGCTTCTACGTACATGGGGATTTCTAATTTTCTAAAACATGTAAAAGTGGTAATTATACTTTTTAGAAAATAGCAAAATTGTACTATTTTTGGAATTTTTGAAAACTAACAAAAATTAAGGTTTACTCTTTTTCAAAAAGTGGCAAAACTAATATCTACACTTTTTCAAAAAGTAATAAAACCGTTATATGCACATTTCCAAAAATTAGTAAAACAGTGAACTAACATTTACACTTTTGAAAAAGTAGTACAACGATATTTACACTTTTTGAAAAAGTATCAAAACTATTATTTACACTTTGTGAAAAATTAGTAAAACTATTATTTACACTTTGTGAAAAATTAGTAAAACTATTATTTGCACTTTTTCAAAAAGTAGCAAAACCGTTATTTGAACATTTCCAAACATTAGTAAAACAGTGAACTAATATTTACACTTTTGAAAAAGTAGTAAAACGATATTTGCACATTTTCAAAAATTAGTAAAACTATTATTTGCACTTTTTCAAAAGGTAATAAGCCTTATACGTACACTTTTTAAAAAAGTAGTAAAACTAACATTTACACTTTTTCAAAATTAGTAAAACTATTATTTACACTTTTCCAAGATGTAGTAAAACTGATATTTGCACTTTTTTTTAAATGAGCAAAACTATTATTTAGACTTGTTCAAAACAAGTACAGGTAGAATAAAAAAGTACAAATTCATTGTTGTAGGACTTACGTCAGAATGAGAAAAAAGCATAACTTACGATTAACTTCATGGAACATCTATGTAGTACAAATATTAAGTGGAATTGCAAGCACACGTTTCGTTATCTTTTCACTCGTCTCTCACTCCTACAATCAGTGCAAATGCCTCACTCGTACTCACTGTCCATTGAACCTTTCACCACCACGGTTTCGGTCTCAAGGTAACAATCAAGGCAGTGCAGTACATTGACACAAAAGCACTGCAAAGACACCGGATCAGTGATTCAGTAAAATCAAAGGCCAAAGACGTCTCTACGGCTAGAAAATCCAAAGATGCAGTTGGATCTTCGTTTGAGCTTTTGTTCGGTGTGGTGTGTGAGGTGTATAGAAGATGCCGTGGCTTTTAGTGAAGGTGGCTACATTCATTCCTTCATTCGGATGGTTTTGGTTTTGGTTTTGGTTTGTTCTGGCGACCGGGCTGGTGGGATGGAATACAGAAATGGGGCGACACGGGAAGATGGCTTTGGACGGCAGATTAGCATTCAATCCCTGCTTCACTCTGTGGGTCTTGAGTCTCCGTCCAAAAACACACTTGACGACATGCGATCGTTAATCTCAAATCTAAACTCTCCTTCACTCCTTTAATCTCCCTCCACAGATTATATTTCCACCTTCCCCTGTCTCAATGTCCTGTGATGCTTGCAGCCATGGAGGTCGACACACAGATTACATAAATAATTTGTAACCCTGCCTCACCCTCTGTTTGGGGACTGTCCACAAATAACCTTTGTTTTTTTCTATCTCACTCATCTGACTCACAAGATTCTAAACTAACTGAGGGACAGAAAGAGAAAACGTCTATATAGAGAGATTTGAAATTAAGAATTTTGATCTTTGGAAATGCCTGCCGTTTAAAACCTTTTCGAAACGGTAATCCACTTAGTTTTGAA
>JAQFZC010005801.1:0-13526 GCA_034695205.1 Dicyrtoma fusca
ACAAGGGAACTTCAAATCTTCCCGCAGCCACCGGCACACAAATATGGATCTCGAATTATCTATGGACCACATTTGTTCACACATTTTTATTTATTTTAGTTTTAGTTTTAATTGTTTTAAACACTTAATTTCTATACGAAGACATTTTCAACTTCAAGTCATTTATTATTTATAGCTTACAATTAGGCACCACACCACCAAGCAGTGGAAAATATTTTTTTAAATTACTTTAACTTATTCCTTCGAAAGCTTTTTAACAAATTGCCTTGAATTTTTACTCTAAACTCTAAATATATTTAGATTTAGACACAAAGTCTACAAATCAATGCAATGTAGTAAATATGATCAAATCCCATCAGTTTTCCCATTATATGTTAGCACTGCAATGTAATACAGATGGACTTATTGAAATATTATTATACGAAGCAATTTACTTGGGTACATTGCTTCTGCCAAAAGAAAGGCGAGCAGAAATTGCATTTGCACCGACGATATGGTGTTGCTGCTGTGCAGAGCATAGGTCGCACTTAAAATTAAAGCGAGCATCTTTAATGGCACGTATAATTACAGCGAGACAGTGCAAGTGTGAAAGTAAACACAGGGGAAGCTGCCTGTTAAAGGTTATAGCTCCAATTAAACGCGAGAATGAGATATCAGTTTGCTCAAATTGGCAAGAAGTTGACATTTGACCTACTAACTCTGACCATGTCACTAATAATTTCCATGTATACGCATTTCCTAGCTGTGAAAGTATGTAGTACAACTACAATCGTCATAAAGGCAATGTATGTAGGAACTTGGAAAAAATATAATTTAAGCAGAAACACGCAAAATAAAAGTTTGCCATTTCCATGGAAGCCATGTTCTTGTACACACTTTTTCTCACTTTATTTCCAGTCCCGAGAATTAGAAACTTCTTTTCATTTGAATCGTTTAGTATAAAGTATCCAGTCATAATTCCATAATGTATTTTCTTAAAAGTATTTGGAGTCTGTGTCAATAGCTCAGCATCTTCCTCGACCCCCGCGTGTAACAAATCGGGCGCCCAAACTTTCTTAGAAATAATAACAAAGTTTGTGACAATATGCCAGACGCATTATATGGCGTAAGTCCAGGCCCCACTTAAAAGCATTCTGTCGGAAGTCCAAGTCCACACAATTCTATGAGTCGATAAAAATAAATAAATAAAAATAGAAAGAAGTACATTTGAATCACATGCAGTGCACAGGGCGTCCTTTTAAAAGCGGAAATAATAAGATTTCACACATCATCTGCCCCATACAAAAATCTCTACATAAACAGAATATTTTTTTAACCTTCAACGACGTAAACGTCTGTTTCATTTAGCAGTTATCAGAAAGTACATGAGTATGTATTTCCCATGGACCCACCTTTGACCTTGTCCAACTACATATTATATACTAATTAATTAATACGAACACTCCGTACATCCACAGACTGCTATGCCCATGAGATCCCGAGAATGAGCGTAAGTAGCGTCTAAATACGAAATAATTCCATCTCTCATTCGACTGCCCTTGTTAGATAAGGCGGAGACAGAAAGTAAGGGAGAAGTGTGTGTCAATGTGTGAGGGAGTAAAAGTAGGTAATTACGTGATCTCAATAATTCCAAAGATATTTTAAGGTTCATTTAATAGCTAAATTAAGCCCATAATAGTTCTGCACCATGCCTTTTTACTTTCCAGTCTAAAATCAAAACATCTTTAATCTTTTCGAGTGCCGAAGCATATTGATTTCTATCCGTCTGTGCAGCTTCTTCACAAATATCCAATTAAGCTCCCTTACTCTTTATATCTTGTCATTTTCACAATTATTATATTGAGAAATGGAGAAATCTAAATCTAAAAAGAAGAGCTCTCACCTGTTTCTAATTCTACTGGGACACTTGGCACTTTTCACACTCTTTGCTGGAGCAGGTGAGTGACACTGGAGATAAATCCAACCTTGCATAGGAGCCACCCAAAATTGATATTTAATCTAAGCATTTCTGCATTAAAATTAAAAAGAGAACTGGAGTCAAAATGTAACAACTAACATATTGCAAAATAATATTTGGTCAGCTCATTTTGATCTGAAGAAGCATTGTGGCTTCTCTCGTAAAAGCATTATGAGACGAGACCAGCGTTCCCCTAAGAGCATTTTAGCGAAAGTCCTAACAATCAAGTCCTTAACCAACCAAAGTCTTTTAAAAAAGTCTAAATACCGGTTTTACACGATTGTGAGAAGTGTCAATACCAATTTTACCACTTTCAAAACAAGTGTAAAAGTGGAATTTACACTTTGTATAAATAACTCTACATGGGGAAAATCCATTTTGGGGAAAAACTGTCTATGAAGGAAATACGTTGCGCCCAATTGAAAATAGAAAGCAAAAAGGGTTTTATTTGTTTCATTTTCTGAGGCTTAGGTTTCACATTATAAACAAAGACAAAGTTTTACTGCAAACATCTAATATTGCAGTGCTTCTACTATCAACTGTGTGTTTAAAATGGTATTATCGGGTTGGTATTATTGGCGAGTTCGTAATGAAGCGATTCTTTTGGCTTCGGTTTAAGTTTTGGATCACAATCAAGCGGCCGTTTTCTCCGTAAACCTTAACCGAAACCTTGAGAATCGAGTGAGCACAAAGTGGCTACTAGCAGATGAACTTTGTTTGGAAAGGTAGTTTTTCGAAACAAAGGATAAGGGAGTCCGGTACTGTTTTTGGTACTGAATAAAAAATATTTTGGGATTATTGTTTTAAAATTCTTTATACATTTTTTACAAACAATCAGAATGCTGAAAATTCAGAAAACATGACCAATAAAGAAAAAATAATTTTTATGATCTTTTTTCACACTGCGACGGATTTCCTTCATAGACGGTTTTGCATGAAAACCGTTTTGCCACATCTTACGTGAACAGTTGATTGTCGGGATTTGCGTGAGAATGGCATTAAGAGGGCGCTGAACTCGCGTGGGAATGCTTTTAAGCAGGAAATGGACAACGCCACAATGCTTCTTCGCCGACCATATTTGTTTTCTAAGTTGGAAACGTTGGAGAATATTCAAATTTGAAAGTGCAAGATGGGAGAAAAAGTAGTTTTAATGACAAAAGCGCAGCGCTTTTGTAAAATCTAGAAAAGGAGTGTGTTTTGATTGGCTCTGTGGATGCACATGCAGAGAACGCAATGTTAATCCAAAGTTGGTGATAGATGGTTTCGAAGGGATTCTTTCCCGATGTTGCAACCTGGGCGTTCGCTGGGCCTGGGACAACAAGACTTGCTCCGAATTCCCAGCACCCGTCCCTTCAGTCAACGCAGAGCACCAGGCACCCTGCCTTTCCACCATCGATGCCTGCTGTCGCAGGAATTTCAGGTGCAAATCAAAAAAATGCATTACAATTAAAATGAGAATGTGTGCATAGTTTAAAAAAAGACTTTAATTGTGAAGGGAGCGCCAGTGTATAAAGGGGCAGGAGAGTGCGAAGGCGGGGGAGGAGTGCAGACCTGGTCAAGGACCTGCAGGCCAGTATCACCAGGTCGCATTACACACAACTTTCCTCGCAGTTCATTGTATTTTGAATCTTCTTTTATTTGACCTCGTGACCCTTGAACTGTACTATTTAACGTAGGACTGCTGCGAAGGCTGTAAGCTGGGACTCATTGCCGGGGCAATGCGGCTTCCCTGTGAATTCCAGTCGCTCAAGTTAGCTCTTGGACCGCCCTGGGACGCCTCCCTCACCCGCTGCTGTCTTCAGGCAGGGGGCAGCAGCAGTATTTCTCCCAGGTTCAACCCACAAAGAGGTCAGTCACCCCCACAATTCAAGTCCACATTAGTCAAATATAAAGATAACCTCTTAGGAACCCATAAACCATGACACCAATTGATGCCTTAAGAAAGTTTTAATGCTAGAAACTGACATGTTCAAAAAGGTCAAAACTAGAAATTAGCATTTTCAAAAGGATCCTTATAACAAGGGTGAAATACTGTTTCAGGTGACCACACCCAGGGTGGCCCACCCCCGGTGTCCACCCATCGACCCACCCAGCGCACCACCCTTCAGTCCACGCCCACTGCGCAGGACTTCTGCGCACTTTTCCCCGGTCAACTCTGCTCCCACATCTGCCTCACGGAGGGAAACTCCTTCCGCTGCGCCTGTCGCGAGGGCTTTCGACTCCTCCCAGACGGCAAGTCCTGTCAACAGGACCCAAGTCAAGGTCAATCTACGAGGTCACCCACCACACCCACCACCCGACCCGAAGGTCAGCAACAACGACATCCGTCCACCCACAATCCCCAGGCCAATGCCAATCCAGCCTCCAACGAGTGTCCACTCGGCTTCGTCTACAACGTGGACACGCAAGTCTGTGACGGTAAGATTCCACTCCACACGCTCCACCCTAAACTGCTCGCATTTGGCTTTCAATGATTTCTTTCCACATTTGGCCCCAGACATTGACGAGTGTCTCCTGTCCGAGGGAGCACGCGCCTGCTTCCCGTACAAGAAGTGCAAAAACACGGTGGGCTCCTTCCTCTGCCAAGAGAACCGAGAGGAGGGCGACAAGAACCAGCAGTGTCCGCCGGGCTACCGCTACAAGGAGGACGCCGCCACTTGCGTCGGTCCGAAATAATACTTTTAAAACTAAACAAATTTAATCCAAATATGTATTAGTAAGCAATAATGCATAGTATGCCTTATTGCTGGAATTAAATACGGAAACATATGAATTATTTAAAAATTCAAAAAATATGTATGGGCATGTGTGTGTGTATTTGCAACAACTAGATGTGGACGAGTGCGCGGAGGGCTTTGACATTTGTGTGCGGGAGATCCAGTACTGCATCAATACCCCAGGGGGATTCGACTGCCAGAGCAAAAAGGAATTCAATCGATACAACTGCCCTGCAGGCTACAAGTTCAACAATAACACGCTCAACTGCGAAGGTGCTCAGGCATTTTCAATTTTACTTTTTTTAAATAATTAAAAGACGCAAGAGTTTTTTGTAAACTTTGACTTGCAGACGTGAACGAGTGCCTGGAGAGACTGGACAGTTGCGACCGGACTTCGGAAGTTTGTCGGAACACAGCCGGAGCCTACGAGTGCGACACGCAGTGCTTGACTGGCTTCCGCTACAACATTCGGGTTCGAACATGTCAAGGTGTGTGTGTGTGGCTGTACGTCCATTTATTATTTTTGGGAAGGAAATCAAATAAATTAATTGAAACTCTCGCTTAACTCTTGAAGACATTGACGAGTGCACGGAGGGAACGCACGACTGCCGAATAGACAAAGAAAGCTGCGTCAACGTCCCCGGCTCCTACCAGTGTCACCAACTCCAGAGCACGGACACCCACAATTGCCCCCCCGGCTACGAACCCAACCGCAACTACACCTTCCTCTGCCAAGGTAACCTAACTTTATTTTTAAATATTTTTAACACCCGCGCCAAAGGTTGGGGGAGGGCGTCTAATTGTGGATATCACGTGACCCACACTTCTGCGGTGTCAAAGTTCAATCAAAATTCACCAGTACACTTTGGATTTTGACTCACGTTCCACATTCGAGAAAAAGGGGTGGCCGCATTTATGCAGTGTTCACAATAAAGGTTACTGACCCTAACTAATTGACCTTTGTCCATACTTACTGAGATCCTTTGTCTTTGCTGGACTGTAGACAGGGACGAGTGCACGACGGGTCTTCACACGTGCGCCCCCTCGGAGACGTGCATCAATGAAGTTGGCGGCTACCGCTGTGAGGCGGCTGCGGATGAAGACGATGACCTCGTGACCTCCAGTGAGGACAGCGAGGAGGATACCACGGAAGCTCCAAGTCCGGACAACTCCATCCTCGACAACAACTTCTTCGACCGACGAGCCACGGACAATGCCCGGCGAGAGACCCCAACTCCCATGCCAACCGGAACCATTGACCCCATTAGGAACAACAACATTGCTAAGGTCACTGACCCCAACCCTGCCCATCATCAACAACCCAGCCAAAAGGAAGTGGCCACCCCACCCAGTGCCGCATCCACACACGGGGATTCTTCCGGCAGATGTCCCTCCGGCTATCGTCCACGGCAACCCAATAGACCCGGCTCCCAAATCATCTGTGATGGTCAGTTTGCGTACCTTATAGCATTAGTGAGAGGAAATCCAGAGAAAATAATTGCTTTTCAAATAAATCCCAGTTAAATGTATTTTGAATGAATACACACGCAGCTTTGAATTAATAATTTCTTTGGCAATTAAAATGCAACTAGACATTGACGAGTGTGCGGAGAGCAACCCGTGCGACAGCACGCAGGTCTGTCAGAACACTTTGGGCAGTCACTACTGTCACTGTCGCAGCGGCTACTACCGCGACCCCGTCACCCGCGCCTGCCTCGACATCAACGAGTGCCAAACAGGTAAGAACTGTTTCCTCAATTCAGTGCTACAAACTACACACAAACACAAGCATTTATCTTGATTCCATGTACGCAAGAACCCACGTAGATGCTGAGCTTCTGAACAAATTATGCACTCGTAATGAATAGTTAATAATTCCGTGTGATAGGTCAGCACAACTGTGCCTCCAGTCAGCGCTGTGACAACTCCCCCGGGTCCTTCACTTGCATTCGAATCACGGGCTGTGGCACTGGCTACACTCTCAACTCTGGCACTGGCGAGTGCGAAGGTATTTCATTTTATATTTATTACAATTTTATTTTATATTTCTTTTTAAATCATTGAATTAAATACGATTTTGAATGATGCTTGACAGATGACGACGAGTGCTTGTTTGGGAACCACGACTGCGACCGCCTGGGGCCGGAGTGGGCCTGCAAGAACACGCTGGGGTCTTTCCGCTGTGAGAAGTCGTTGGTGCGACAGTGTCCAGTGGGCCTGTCACTCGCAGCCAATGGGGAGTGTCGACCGACGTGTGGGCGGGGCTTCCAGTTCAACCCCCGTGGGGAATGCGTGGACATTGACGAGTGCCGAGTGGCCCAAGGAGGCCGTCCCGTCTGTCCCTCCAGTCAGCAGTGCGTCAACACGGAGGGCGGCTACCAGTGCATCTCCAAGGTCATCTGTCCCAATGGATTCGAACCGGACGTCAGCTCCAATGTCAGTATTCTCAAACATTTATACACAATTTTAAAACCAATTCTTTAATATAAAATTGCTACATTTTCAGAATGCATTTTGATTCCTAAATCGTTAAAAGAGTGAATGAGCTTTTCTAGAACCGTTTTCAATAAGTCTGTACGATAAATTTTTCAAAAGAATCTTCTACAAAAACAAGATTTTGTTAAAATGCTCGTTTTTAAAAGCTGTTTTCAAAATAACTGACCAGCACCACCGGTGACTTATTAACGTTTCAAACCGGGAATGTTTAAGTCTACTATTTTTCTGAATGAATAATTTATTTTAAAAAAACACAATTTCAGCAAACAAGCACCAAGTGTGTGGACATTGACGAGTGCTCACGGGGAACTCACACTTGCACGGGCAATCTGATTTGCGTCAACCGCGGGGGTGGCTTTCTGTGCCAGTGCCCTACTGGCTACATGGTGGCGGGAAGTCAAGGTCAGGGTCACGGAGGTCATGGAGGTCAAGGTGCGGTTCAAGTTCAGGGCCAAAGTGGACAGTACTGCGAGGACATTGACGAGTGCACTCGGTACGGGGGGCAGGTGTGTGCGAGCAACGCGGACTGCCACAACACGCAGGGCTCCTTCCGCTGCATCTGCAAGGAGGGCTTCGAGCAGGGATTGGCGGACAACAGGACCTGCGCGGACATCGACGAGTGCATGACGATCACCGGACTCTGCGAGCAGAACTGCATCAACACCTGGGGCTCCTACAAGTGCTCCTGCGGGGCCGGTTTCACCATCAGTCCGGATGGAAGGTAGCCAAGTGAAAATATCCAAGCATTTTCCTCTTTTCCCTTCAACAACCGCACCAGCGGATTCCCCCCGAACTCAAACCTTTTTATATTCTCACAAAATAAATAAATAAAAAAATAAATAAATTGTAAATTGTCTTTCGCGATTGGCTGTTTTAAGAACGTGTCGAGATGTGGACGAGTGTGCGCAGGCGCGGGAGGGTTTCCTCTGCGTGGGGAACTGTGTCAACACGCATGGCTCGTATCGCTGTGACTGTCCAAGTGGATACAAACTGGCCGCAGACAGCCGCACCTGCCAAGGTTCGCCGTACAAAATATTAATTTAAGAAACCTCACTATTTCCATACCGGTATTCGTTAGTCTATTTTTTTGCATTTTTTGGATGAATTTTATTGAAAATGTCAAAGAATCGGATTTAATTGAGGGATGATGAATTGCTTGTGTACAGACATTGACGAGTGCGAGGGCGGGGGAGCTTGTCGTTCGGATGAAAATTGCTTAAACACTCGCGGGGGCTTCCGCTGTAATCGCATTCAGTGTCCCCACGGCTATGAGAAGGACGGAGATCAAAATGAGTAAACCTTTTTCTTTTTATAAGCATAATAAAAATAAATTGAGAGTTGAGATTGGAATGCTTGTGCTTAGTCGGTGCAAGAAGTCTCGGCAGTGCTCGGAGCGGGACTTGGTGTGTCTGAAGCTGCCGCTCACGATCTCGCGCAACTTCATCAGCTTCACGTCCAACATTCGCATTCCGTCTGCTGGCTACGTGGACATGTTCACGATGCGCGGACCCACGTGGCCCGGCGCCGTCATGCACTTCAACTTAACTGTCAAGAATTCCAGGGCAGGGGGCAGCGTGTCCATCGCCTCCAGAAACCACTTCCTCTTAAGACGTCCAACGCCCTACCAAGCCGTCGTCGCTCTCGCAAAGCCCATCTCCGGTCCTCAGGTCAGTTTTCCATTTCCCACGCACTTCCCCACTCAAGCCAGCCTAGATTTATGCCATCATTACAGCAAAATGTCATCTCCGAGAAAGCAAACTCAAAATCCTACGATACGCCTCATTCCTTGCTTGCTTAACCAATCTATATAGATATAGTGTATACCTGGATACTTATGGATTTTCGAGCAACCTTTTCTATTTACATGTTTTTAAAAAAGTGGAAAATTTTACAAAATATGTCAACAAGGTCTGATTTTCCTTGTACAATCCCAGATTTAAAAAAAGTATAACATATTCCTTTTTCGCGATATTTTGAAAAGGGACTTGTTATTACATTCACATACGTATCTCTCGAGCGCATGCATGCATGTACAAGTCTTATTCACATATGTAATTATATTTTTCGTAATTTTGAAAGATTGTCTGTTAATTTGAAATAAACGGTGTAATTTTGGGAATGACACAGGACGTGGAGCTGGAGCTGACAATGGAAGTGTATCATCGAGGAGCCTACGCCGGCTCAGCCGTGGCTCAAATCCTCATCGTGGTCACAACATACGAATTTTAAGTTTTAAAAAAAAATTAACAAAATGCCTCCTTAAACTTTAAAAGTGTACATAATTTTATCGTATAATTTACACTGAACTTGTACAATATACTTGTTGGTTATATTACTAGCTACTTATTTACAATCCTAAGCTTTAACTCAATGCTAATTTCTATGTCCACAGGAACCAGAGCACATTTTATTTTTTGCTTTTGTTTTTCCATAAACAATTATACCCTTGTGGTATAAACGAATAATTATTAAACAAAATAAAAATTGGTATTTAATAAAAAAATAAAAATACCTGAAATAGGCCATGTGTTTCTGCAATGTATTTCCATGAGCATTCTTTCCGAGTCCCTGCTTCCTCTAAACGCCTGTCAAATAAACGTTTTTCTCCTTTGAGCATTAACTTATTAACTACAGTAAGTATGCAAGTACCTATAGGTACGTGGTCATTGAATACACTTTTACATCATAGTTCAGCCTCAGCTATTTTTATTACTTGTTTCACAATAATTCACATGCTATAAAAATATGATCAATACATAATTTCAGATAGACATTTTTATATTTAGTATCACGTAAGATAATATGCAAGCTAGGTTACTACTGCATTGTACAAATTGTAGACATACTTTGTGTACTTCAAATTAAACTTTGAAACGAACATTTTTAAAAAGTAGCTCCTTTTGCACCGTACTGCAATATTTAGCACAACTTGGTCATAATATGATTCCAAAGTCTGTCAGACATAAATACGTAGGCAATTTCTTGTGGAATTCAAAATTCTGAATGGCGAGTAACGTCTTGTAATAAACTTTTTAAAAGAACAGAATCAAGAACACATTTTTATTTTTCTCGGTACAATTTGCTAATGTCTTCATATGGTAGCTCCCGAACGATTTTCCCAGAGTAAGATCCCTGTAAATAAATGAAGTCGTGCAATAAAGATTTCGTAGGAATTTAAATAAATACGTTTATTGTACTAGTTTAGTTGAAAAGTGTGAACATTTAGTTTTCCTTACGTCATTGATTTCTACGTCCACACAGAATTTATCTTCATTTAAGGATTTTAAAATGGCACACGACCCACGATATTTTCCATGTAAAATCTTTACCTCACGACCTAGTCAATGAAAAAAAACGCACAAATATAATTTTTGAAAAACAGCAACACATTTAACCCCACTTCATTTTTACAACAACATAAAAAGATGTGCTACTAATCCTAAGGCATACGCCTTAGCATTTTGTAATAACTTCTTCATAGGGGAAAACCTAAAATATTTTATACAGTCCAATCCAACATTACTCACTACGTCACACTACATTTATCCCGAAATAAAATGTTAAAATGGGCTTTAATAATGCAACATGTGTGAGTAGGACCCTCGCCCTGTCAACAATTGTAAGTATGTAGAATGTAAGTAGGTACCCCAAAAACAATTTATTAGAAACACTAGTTCACCACTTTAATATACATACGCGTTTAATATTCTTTTATGTTGATTTTGATTTTCTAAGCAACTACGTCCACAAAAATATAATACACAATAAAAATCCCGTTAAAAATAAGGCGTGCAGTTTACTTTACACTGATTTTGCGTTCCGTTTTTTGTAAGTGTTGCGTATTTTAAAAATCTCAAAAAAAGTAGCAAAGTGATTGTTTCTTTACCTGTACAAGGAATGACGGTTTCTAAGTGGCTTTGGTCCAACTTTAATTTACTGCCGCTGTCTAAAAGTCTTAGCACAGCCACGTACTTGTCCACCACGTGCATAATTACGCCCTTCTGTTTGTAGTACTTGTCACCCAATTCCTTTGTTATCACTTTTACCACAATTCCCTGAAAATAAAATCAATATTCAAAATATTATAGATCTATTGTGTGTTAGAAATAAATTGTATGAAATTACAATTATTATTACGCTACATTTTCCAATTCTAATACAATGAGTTAGTTGTGTTTGTGTTACGTGAGTACCTGTGAACCATACTACATATCACTATTAAATATCACGAACTACTTTATATAAAAACCAGAAAAAAACCTCTACCTCAGAAATCCAATTATTTTGTGTTTCTTGGACGTGCTGCTGTCTTTTCTGTTGTCGATCTTTCCGCCGCTCTTCCTCCATTTTAATTTCTTCTAGTGCCGACAATTTTTGTGGTTTTTTGCTTGAGCTGCTGGAGGAACTAGAGGAACTTTTCGAACTTCTGACGCTCAAGGTGTCGTCATTGTCATCTAAACGAGCTCTCTTGGGCTCTTTAAAAACGGAGGAGGAAGAGGAGAAATTTGTTTTGGAAACTTGTGTTTTAGTCGAGGTTTTAAGTTCAAATTTTTCTACGATTTTTTCATTTTCGGACGAGCGGTGTAACTCTGTGTACTGAGTCTCTTGAGTAGAGCCTTTCTCGCGCTCCCGTTGTACCTAGACATTAATCAAATTAATTCGGTTATATTGCACAGAAAATATTGCTATTTTCTAGCCTTGTAAAAGCAGACAAGTAAAACAGCTCTTTAAAAAACTTTTTAGGCACATAATGAAAGAGGCATAACATCGTTTTAGTAAGTTTTAGCAAGTTTATAAAGATACTTAACAACATTGTACACATTTCTAATAGCGCAATAAAATCTATTGTAAGCATGTTTGACGATACACAAATTTCCTGTAACCCGTATGAAAAAATAATAAATAAAAAAGTCTAAATAAAAAAGATGAAGTTACCTGCTTATCGATAAATTCAAGCATCCTCTCTTGGTCGTCCTTTTCCATCTTCTGCTTCTTCATTCCAGCCTGTTGTCTCGCAATAGTTTCAGGATCTCGATCAATCCAAGTTACGTACCAGCCTAAAAAAAATAACAATAAAATTACAGCTACACTTCCTCCAACGACGGTCGCTCGTTACTGGTTTTACAGAACTGGATACCATTTTAGCTCACAAAAATTTGACAACATAAACTAAAGTAAACACAATTCAACCTTTTTCGGTTTCATCCACATTGCAGATCCCATTCTTTCCTAACCATCTCACGAATTCGGACAAACTAAGCCACTTGGTCGCATTCATGTGGAGATGGTTCCGGTCGGAAATGTACTCCTGATACACCTAATATTCAACAGAGAACAGGGAATATTAGATTTGGGATGACTGAATAATTGTAACTGTAAAAATCACAATCAATGAAGCATCTACTAATTGTGAAATAATTATAAGCTGTTGACTATGTTCTGTTCTTCAAAACTTCCTGACTGACTCCGAGTAAATTCACTGAGTTATAAGACAAGACGTACCTGGTTAGCATACACCCTTTTCGTTCCAAATCGCCTACGCAAAAGCTCCACGTAGCCATCCGAAAATTCTCTAAAAACAACAATTTTATTCATTTACAAGTCAACCATATACTTTAATGTACAATTCTTAAAGTTTGAGTCACTTTGCTTCTTCAGCACAGTTAACCAAGATTCCAAGATAATTATACGCAACAAACTTGTACGACAGCAGTATATCAACCAATAATAAATAAATAAAGTGCATTTGTCAAAACCGAAATGATGTAGTATTTGAAAACTAAAAAATGAGAATTGAATTAATTCTTACTTGGAAAATTCGTCAAGGTATTTATGTGGATTTTCAGCAAAGAGAAGTAGCTGTCTTTGGTGAGACTCTGAAGTGGTATGACATTTAAATCCGTTTTCATCTCGACACTGTTTCTGACACATTTGACAATACCAACGAAGCTTCTGAAGACCCTTCGCCTTCATCTTGTTCGCGAGGTCTTTTATTGAACCTTTCTCTGCTTTAGGCATTTTGATTTTTCTTTTGTTTTCCGCGAATTAAAGATATAATGAAACACACTAATGACAATTTGCAATTACGAAGTCCAGTGTCCAATTGTTAGCCGTAGTAATCACTTTCAAAACTATTTTTCGTAACTCTACTGACGACTGACGTTGCTTCTGTGTACTGTACTTAAATATTTTTAATTAGTTTACTGTCTATTTTTTTCTAACGATTTTGAAACTGAAAATAGTCTTGAAAAATAGTATTTGATTAAAAATCAAGGTACGGTTACACAACCCAGGTCTGCACCAGGATTTTTGAATTTCCCTCACTTTACACCAGGAATATGCATCAGTGTTTAGCA